>PVIJ01007040.1:21788-86302 GCA_004024925.1 Scalopus aquaticus | reverse complement strand
GAATGGGTTGCGCGCAAAAAGTCTTACAAAAAGAAGACACTGTTGAAAAGAAAAGGAGTAAGAAAGAAGTGGGGGGAGGGAGGGAGCATTCCTTAATGGAAGTATTGCATGCGAGAAGGTTGGCGCTCTCGGAGGCTCCCCCCGAAGCCGGGGATGCACACACTGGGGTTGCCTACCTGGGTGGTCTCTCTACTTTGGTGAGCTGTTGCTAAGCAGCTAATAATAGTCATGTTTGCTGAGTAATTTCTGCCCTCCGCGAGCCAATCGCGTCGCAGAAACCCAAGCCATCTGACAGCCCCGGGGGCGGGAGCTCCAGCCTTTTTCTCTTTCGCTCGCTCTCTCCCCCTCCACCCCCTCCCCTCCTCCTCCTCTTTCTCCAAATGGAGAGAGTTCTTTTTTTTCTTCTTCCATCTCATCTATTGAATCAAGGAGCTGCTGCGGCCGCTGCCCGCTGCACACACACACAGCGGAGTCCCCAAGTCCCGGGAGCTAGAGAGGCGCGCTGCACTGGGGCAGAATGGTCCAGCGGGTCGGCGAGGAGCACAAGAAAGCAGAGTCCCGGACCGAGCAACCGCCGCGAACCCAGCAATCAGAGCCCAAACTACCCGAGCAGCCGGAGCAGCAGCTTCAGGAGCCGCCACCGCCAGCAGCAGCCGCCGCGGGAGCAGCGGAGGCGGCGGCGGCTGCCCCAGTCCGGCAGCGCTGAGACTCGCCGGGCACCCTCGGACCCGAAGGCGGCGGCTCTGCGCTCGCCCTCCGCTGCCGCTCGGGCAAACCGGGAGGTGCCGGGGAAACCAGCAAGGCCAGCGGGAGTGGAGGGGATTTACTGGCGCTTTCTGCAGTGAAGGGGTCGCGGCGCGGGGCGGGGGGCGGGTAGGGAGAGCTAGGGACCGCGAGGAGCACCGCGCGAGCGCCCGAAGGACAGGCTGGCTCTGTGCGCCGGCTCTCACTCTCCCGCGAACTGGATGTGGGCAGCGGCTGCCCTAGAGACCTCGGGACCCCCGCGCAATGTGGCAATGGAAGGCGCAGGGTCTGACTCCCCGGCAGCGGCCGCGGCCGCTACGGCAGCAGCGCCCGCCGTGTGAGCAGCAGCAGCGGCAGCAGCAGGAGGTCTGTCAGCCAGAGCCCCAGCCCGAACTGCCGGCGCTCAGCAGCTTCCTCGCGAGCCGAGTGCCCAGGCGCGCGGGGAGCCCGCAGCCGCGGCAACAGCGCGCCGGGCCGGCCGGGAGGCTTCGGTTCCCGCGGCGGCGGCCGCGGCGGCGGCGGCGTCGGCGGCGGCGTCGGCGGCGGCGGCGGCAACATGGCCTCGGCTGGTAACGCCGCCGAGCCCCAGGACCGCGGCGGCGGGGGCATCGGGGCCCTGGGCCGGCCGGCCGGCGGTGGAAGGCGCAGGCGGACGGGGGGGCTGCGTCGCAACGCCGCGCCGGACCGGGACTATCTGCACCGGCCCAGCTACTGCGACGCCGCCTTCGCTCTGGAGCAGATTTCCAAGGTGCATTTCAGACTCTTCTCCTCCCACTCTGTCTTCCCTCCTCTTCCTCTTTGGGATCACCCGACACACACACACACACACACACACACACACACGCGCGCGCGCGCGCGCATGCACGCACTCATGCACACACACCTTTTCGGGAAAGGAAGAGACAAGTGGGGATTTAAAAATTCAAACTCTCCCTCCAGTCCTGGGAGGAAAGGGCTGTCTGAGGTCCGCAGGGGGTAGTGTGTTTGTGTGTTGTGTGTGTGTATACAGGGCCCTCCCCGGAGTGCCTTTTCCGGAGCACTGGAAAGCGCTCCCCAGAGGACCACCTCGAGGGCGGCCAAAAGTGCCGCACTGCCCCTGGCCCTTGCCCCGAGTCCCCTCCTCCCGCGCTGCTGCCCCCGTTTGCAGCCTAAACCCCTGAAATGCTGCCACATTTCTTAACATCTTGGAGGGGGAGGCGGAGTGGAGAGAGGCGGAGAGAAGGGGGGGGGCAAAATAAAGGTGGTTTCCTTTTTTGGCAACCGGCTTTGTTTTTGTTGAGTATGAAATCTCTGCTCCCTTAAAACTTATCATCGGAAGAGAGCATCTCCTTTTCTTTTCCAAATTTTGAACCACCTCTTCTCAGAGCCTAGGGGGAAAGGGAAAGTTGTAAACAAATTGCCACCTTAAATCCGCGGTGCGGGTCTGCAGAGCGGCCGAGTTCATTGTGTTTACGAGGCTCACTGAAATGTGTGGAATCCGGGGCAGGCGAGCACCCAGACGGGGGCCCGCCCGGGCCGCGGCCAACGCCAGGGAAACGCCGCCGCCGGGAGCAGCCAGAGCCCAGCCAGGACCCCCCGCCTGCGCCGGCCTGGGCCCTTCCCCAGTGAACTCGGCATCATTTTACGTTAAACCAGAAAGGAAGGGAAAGGAGGGAAAGATCCATGTGGCTGCCCTCTTCCGATCACAAATATTGTCGTAAGTTGCAGATGGCTGCCCCACTTCCTAATTCAGCTCACACAGCGTCTCCTAACGCTATGGAAATGCGTCTCGAGTGAGCCCTGGCGGCCGTGCTCACCACGTGGATCTCCACTTACTACCAGGGCGGGCGGGGGCCAGGTGGGAGTCTGAAATACATTGTTGCCAAAGCGCGCTCGCCCCGAACACCCGTGTCCCCACCAGGGCACCCCGAGATGAGCAAAGGGGCATGGTTTGCAGGACCCTAAATGTGGGCTCCACAGCTGGGATGACGCAGCCCCTCCTTTCCCAGGTCCGGTGTGTTGAGGGATTTCTCTTTCTGCTTGGACTTCCCCTGCTTGCAGCCCCACAAGTCACACTCGGGGATGCCGCGCAGGGTGCGCGTGGGGGCGCCCCTGCTGTCGCCGAGGTGCATCTCCCACGCTGCAGCTCGGCGATGATTTACGACTAGCCCCTCACCTCCCCCCCCCCCACTCGTTTCGCGTTCTCTCGGGCCGGCCTGGGTTGCAGTCCCGGGGGCACCCCCACGGGATCCGCAGGCTGGTGCACGCCAACGGAAGTGGGCCCACGGGCTGCTACTCCCTGGCGCTCACTCCTCCCTTTTGCTTCGTCCTCAGGGGAAGGCGACTGGCCGGAAAGCTCCGCTGTGGCTGAGAGCGAAGTTTCAGAGACTCTTATTTAAACTGGGTTGTTACATTCAAAAAAACTGCGGCAAGTTCTTGGTTGTGGGCCTCCTCATATTTGGGGCCTTCGCGGTGGGATTAAAGGCAGCTAATCTCGAAACCAACGTGGAGGAGCTGTGGGTGGAAGGTAAGAGACCCCCGCGGTCACCGCCATGCCTTCTTGTCCCCCACCACAGGCCCCCTTCCCTTCCTCCCAAGTGATAAAGATATTTGCCACCGAGTACACCTAGGGCCTTTCGGTAGAGAGCGAAAACCCCCTGCCTGCATCAGGGGGAATTGTTTATTGTTTGGGCGCCTGGCCGGGAGCCAGACCGGCCCGACAAAGGCCGCGCTGTAATCTACTCGAGGCGCTGCGTTTTGCTAGGTGTGGTGGGAGAGAGTGGCGAGGGCGCGCCGGCGGGGGCGCGGGGCCCCTCCGCGGGGCGGACCACTCGCCTCGGCCGGGGGCCCCCAGGGCTATCGCCGCCGCCAGTCGCCTCCGCCGCGCCCCGAAACGCGGTCAGGGAAAGGTTTTTCCGTCCCAGGCTCGCCTTCTCGGTTTCCTTCCCTCCCCCACCCCCACCCACCACGTCCGAAGGGAAAGGAGGTGGGGGGCAGAGAAAGGCCACCCCTCCGGCTGCTGGGAGTGTGCGCGCCCCCAGAGGCCGCAGCCGCGGCGCTGGGGGAGGGCAGGGGGGCGGGCGCAGCGCGGGCCTGCGGAGGCGGCGGCGTGTGTGGTCCTGTTTTTGGACAGCTTTCAACTCTGGGGGAAAAAAACATTTGTCTCAAGGTACAAAAAAGGGTTGGGGGGGTAGGGGGGAGGAGTTGAAAAAAATCCATAAAGCACGGACTGGAACGCATGTTTGCAAAGTAGATTAATGTTTCTTTGCGGGTGGGGGCTTCTTAAATGGAATTATTCTGGGGGAAGACTGCTTTTGGCCAGCTGAAAGAAGAAATGTGTTTTTAAAATGAGAACTTGGAGGGAAGGGCCCCAGGCCCTCTCCAAAGGGTTCTGCCAGTCTTTTATCCTCAGTTTGGGGATTCTTGATGCCTTTTGGGGGGATCTGTTGTAAATTTAAACTAGATTTATCCCCCCCCTCCGAAAACGGAAACATTTTACATTCTTTTGGCGATACAGGTTTTTTGGTTTGGGGTGGGTTTTTTTGTTTTTTTCTGTTTTGGTTTTTGCTGTTGGTTGTATTTTTAATGATTTCTTAGAAAAGTAAGTCTTGCTATTTGGGAACAGTTTAGCCCCTAAACATAACCTTGGGTATCTCTTAGGCAATGGGAAGGAAGGATCCAGGTAATTATGCAGGTATTTCCAGCCACAATCTAGCATTCCTAGAGAAAGCTATCTAAGACAAAAATTGGAAGTTTAAGAGTTAGGCATAATTGCTTCAGTGATCTCTTCCAGGATGCTGGGAGAGCTAACCTTGGAGAATACTTTGTTAATCTTGCCATGTTTGTGAAGAGTTAGCCTTCAGTGTTTTGCAAGCATATGGTGGAGTCTTTAGTTGAGAAGTGACAATTAAAATAAAAGCCCAAATAATTAAGACCAGAACACATTATTGCCTTAAGTAGCTTGGTAATTAATACAAAAGTGTTCTTTGGATTGAATCCACAGAGTAATTTACCTCAGTTCAGCCCTTCAATGTCATTGGTAGAGAAAAGAAGGGTCGTGTTGAACAGTCTGTGATGTCCCTAGCCACAAGTTTCTTGAGCACCTATGTCATCTGCAGCACTGTGCTAGACAAGTAAGGGACACTGAAGTATTTGAGACACTCCCTATGCATAAATTCCTTACCTACTACTACCAGAGTTCAGTGGAATTGCACTAAGTTTGAGTTCACAGCTCAAAGTGGGCTGTGAAAATTAAGGGGGGGAAGGAGGGTAAAGAGGCAGCAAGGACAGAAAAGACTTCATGCTGCTGGAGAAAGGCAAATTACAGGACCTGGAGAAGGAAAGGAAGGAGAGAGTTCTATATTTAAGGGATTCAGAGAAAGGGAGTCAAGCAGAGACCTGAGTTAAGTGAACAGATGGTAGTTCAAGTCCCCGAGGTAGTGAGAATAGGGTGCAATTGCTGACAAGGACACTGGTTTGAGGATGCTGTGACTGGCTAGACTATGGGAGTAGTCTCTAGAACAGAACTGGGGTAAAGAGGAAGCTTCCAGTTCTGCCCCTGTATTCACTTTCTACCACTTGGGCCAACAAATCTGTTGGGCATCAGTGATAACCAATGATAATTTGTTGTTTTGAGCAAGAACTTTTAGTGGATCTTTATTATTAGAAGTTATGGTATTTATTTCTTAACATTGCATATTTCTAGGAGCAACTATGTTTCTGCATTGCATAACTTCACAACTCCTGGAAGGAGGAGACACATGCTTAGCAGCTCTCTCTCAGAAGCCTCCAGCTTAATGAGCGCTAGGGAGTGATACACCTCAAACAGGATTCATTTTGCCTACTTTTGGTCTCTGAGCTATTTTTCTAATTCTGTTTTTGCAGTTTTGTGTGGTCTGCTAGTTCTTCCACTAAATATTATTTATAAAACACCATCACTAATAACACCACTGTCTTTACCATTACTACCTATTGTCACAACTCAGTAAAACAGCTATTATCTTTTCTATGCAAATAACTTATGTAGTGCTTTTATATATAATGACTAAATCATTGTCCCTTTTTTCCCAAATGAGAAATCATGTCTCTATGTCTTCAAGTCAACTTGGTCCCTGTTACTCTGACCTAGATTTTTCATTCATTTATTTATTCAGTCATTCATTGCTACATTCTAGAGCTCTAGAAGAGTGTGGTTAGAAGACTCTGCAGTTAATAAGTGCATGTAAACCCAAGGAGAGAAACTGCCATACCATTTTATCATTTTAATTTAAATTCAAAGTAGCAGTAGGAATGAGGAGGTATTGTTTATGATACAGTAAGCTTGGTATTCATATTGCACTAAGTAGGTGGGCATTTGCTTTCAGGAGTAAGAGTTTCCTTTTTTCCTAGACTATAGTAGAAGTTTATGAATTAAAATGAGTGGCAACTCAGAATGTAGGTTACTTTTGGATTTTAATCTCTTAGATAAATTCCTCATTACCTTCAGCAAAGGAATCTTTAACATGGTATTTTGTTATTAGTCTGTCACTGTAATGTATGTGAACAAATGAACCAAATGAATAGAGGTTGCATAGTGCTTGCAACACTAAATGAACCAAATGAATAGAGGTTGCATAGTTCTCTTGTTAAAAAACCTTAGAAGAGAGGTGAGCAGAAGAAACTTTAAGGGGAGAGGAATGCTAAGGGCCAATTTGGAAAATGACTATTTCTCCCATGGTTTCAAAAATGGCATGTGGTATAATATTATATACATACATAGGTAAATACCCAAAGGCAACTAGAGATACATTCATAAACATGCTTTGACTGATAACATCTTTGGTTCTACCAAAATAATGTTATCTTTTTGCTGTAACCAGCAAATTAAAAGAACCCTTATGATAGGTTGCATCTTTGATTTGACTTTCATGCTTTGGCATGCTTTTGACTATATTAGCCACAATGTGCAGGCCAATATATGTGTTAGCCAAACAATATTTGCACATACATCTTTTTATGGTATTGGGGATGAGAATTCTGTTTTTAAAATGTTTGTATGATGATTGTCTTAAGAAATTGCCAGTGTCGGCTTTAGGGTCATAATATTTGCAAGTCAAAAATCTCAAACCCAGCTAACTTGTGAATGAAGTCCTGAGGTAGATGAAAGAAAACATGAACTGTTGTAGTGCATGTCTTCTGTTTGAAACACATATCCATGCAGCAGGTCAGGAAGAGGCCAGTGATTATTTAAAATTTTTGACTTAGCACATGTTCTTGTTGCCTGCTCTGAGCCAGGCATGGCGTGACACTCCAGAGAGATGTTGGTGAAAGACCACAGTCCCTGCCCTCATGGGAGCAGGTACCCAGACCAGAAAGACAAAGTGGCAAAGAAACCTTCAGGAGGAGGCTTGAACCAGGCAGAGGGACTGGAGAGCTGGGGTGAAGGAACAGCATAGGCAGAGGCTCAGAGGACATCAGGTGGATGGCCTCTGGAAGAATGCCCAGTGCTTCCCTTCGGTTGGGATGTCAGATTTGTGGTGGGGAGCCTTGAGACTTGGAACATTGGGCCTGCAAGGCAGCAGGAAGGTCTAGGGCTTTCGGTTGGGGAGCTGACAGCTTTTCCCATTAGCTGTTATTTGCAAGTCCACTGATTTGTGCTATTTGGTGTCTGGTGCTCTCCCTAGAACCTGAGCAACCTTCCTGGATCTTCCTCTTCCAAGCACAGAAAAGAAATGCTTATATTTATTTATTTTTTTCTTGTTACTTTTCTACAAATTTATTGTTCCTTTGCTAGGATACTATATAAACCCAACTTCAAACCACCTTTTAGAGTTACTCTTTCCTGGGAACTCCTAGGTGCGTAAGTACAACATACAGGTTAATGAGCCTCTGTTTGCTTTTCTCTTGGTAAGCTTTTGTCAGCCCAATTTACAGGGCCCCAGTTAGAGGACCCTGGAGGATAGTAGGAAAAATATTTTTTTTTTTTACTTATATTTCAATCTTGCCCTTATCGCTGTTGACTTTTCCTTTTGGTTTTCTGTCTTCCTTAATATCTATTCCCCATACCAACCCGCTCGCAAACACAAGTTTATTATCAAGATTCTCCAGTGACAGAATGCTCATTTATCTCTTTGAGCTTTTTGTTTTTGTCTCAAAGCTTGCCCAGCCCCTGCCTTCTTTATTGCAAAGGTTGTAACAGCCTTGAAATGAACCCATATTGCTTTGGTATTTGGTTATTAATGTCTCTGGAGGCCAGCATTGAGGGAGAGGGACACAAATTGTGACTCTGATTTTTTTTTTTAAAGGGAATTCAATTTAAAAAAAAATACATGCTTGATGTTTACAAGTACTGGACTTATGCCTTAACTGTTCATGGCTGAAACACAGGCAGGTATAGGAGATAAATGGCCTTTACCCTTTCAGTGTCTAGAGCACGGCTCATCAGCCTCAGCACTGTGGACATCTCTGCCTGGGCAATTCTCTGTTGTGGGGGCTGCTATGTGCATTGTAGGATGTTGAGCAGCATCACTGGCCTCTACTCAATAGATGCCAGTAGCGCCCTCCCAGCAGAGCCAACTAAAAATGTTCTCTTCATTGCCTAAGGTGGAGGTGGGGAGGATGTGCAAAATTCCCCCAACTGAGAACCAGTGGTTTGGGTGATAGATCCTGATTGGAATACCCATGCTGTGAAGTTGGAAAGATTTTACTACAATGGGGTTATGGCTGCAAATGCATTACAAAATAGAATTTTTACGTAACTCTTCCACCCCATTTTCATCTTTACTGATGAATTGTTTTTCATGCTAATAATTACAATTTTCCCATACTTCAAGATGACATTGAATAGCAAATGCCATGACAAGTACTGGGGGGAGAGAGGGAAAGAGCAGAGATTAGGTAGGCAGGTAGGTAGGCTCGCTGGCTGATCAGTAGATACATAAATGGGTAGATAGATACGGGGGGAGACAGGCCATCCAGAAAAAGAAAAAGCTTTATATTCAGATATCCCTTTTTTCCTTCAGATAGGTTAATTTTGCAGGAAGACATCAAACATAGCAGGCTGAAGGGTTTTTTAGCATGACTGTGAATCAATAAAAGACATCCCTGGACTTTGTTCGTGTTGAAGTAACCACCTTTTGGAAGCCCCAGATAGCAAGTGAGCTCTTTAGTGGTCCCATTCCCCGCCAGGTGGTCCTGTTTCCAACCACTCTTCCATAGGTGTCCTCACAGGCCAGAAAGTGGGGACCACACGGGCTGCAGCATGTCAGGCGGGCAGTGTGAGCTCTGCTTGGAATGCCCTGGTGGCCTCTGCAAGCGCCCCGCCAGTTTCTGCTTTCTGGGCTGTCAGTTTGGGCACATTTCACAAATGACAGAATGAATGAAATCCTCTCCTTCTGCTCCTTGGCTCCCTATCTACTTTTTTAAGTGAGGATTAAATTTATTAGGTAGGTAGGTAGTTTTCATACTCCAAGACAGCATGCACAAATACAGTGGACGCAGTCGTGGTATTCTTTCCTATTTGAGAGAAAAATTATTGACAAATTAATGCCCAATAATAACTGCTATTAAAAAGAGCAAATCGCCTTAGGTGCCTTCACCCCAGGGTTGCTAACGGTGCGAATCCTCCAACTCACTTTGTGACCTTCCCCTCTTGACCCTTCCACAAAGTTAGAAGCCAGGTTGGGCAGTGGGGTGTTTCAGACACACGTAGCGTCTCTCAGAGGCCCCCGAAGATGACAACTTCCAGATGTATGAACCACAGGATTCGTTTGTTTGGATTATGCGCCACAGCTGATGGCAAGATTAACGCTGGCTGGACAAGCTATGGGAGATTTGTCTGCTTTCCACAATGCCATGTTTATATTTCATCGGGATTTCTCCTTTAAAGCTGACCTCCCTGTGACCCTGGAGCCCCGTCCACTAAGGGCTGAGCTGTGTAACTTGTCTGCCCTTCTCATATGGGGTGGGGGTCACCATTCTGCAGCAAGGCCTGCATCCATTGCTGTCCCCACTTCATCTGCACCCACTGTCTGCTCAGATTTAAACCCTGAGGAGTAGTCTGTTCTACTGGGGGTGGTGTGTGTGGATATATGTGCTCGTGTTTGATTTAAAAGATTTTTTTAAAAGATTTATTTATTTTATGCATACAAGCTGGGGGTGTAGACCAGAGGTGTGGAGTGGTAAGATAATTCACCAGAGACAGAGTGGGGAGCAGAACACACAGATCGACTGAAGTACACTGCTGAGGGGAACAGCGAGCAAGGCAGGAGAGGTCTGCTGCACCATGTGGGAATCTCCCCAGCCAGGTATCAATCTCGTGCTGCAGTGGCTCTGGATAGCTTCACAGTGCTGCGCTTAACCCGTTGTGCCACCAGGGAGGCCCGATTTAAAAGATTTTTTGACTTTAAAAACAAGTATGAAAATATTTTACATTTATCTTAAAAGAGACCAGATTTAATAGACTGTCTTTGCAGAAGTACAGTATTTTAACTGAGCACTATTTTGAAAATAAAAAGTTTGGGAAATTCCAACTATGTGAGACATCCCTAAATAATCCCCATACCTGTATGATTGTGTTACTATAATACTGTCACCTCCTCTGCCCCTCACCAACTCCCAGGTCCTCTCCTCCCTCTCTCCTTCTTCCTCCCTTTCTTCACCTACCCACTCTTGAACTGCCCAAATCATTTCCTCCCAATGGATCTGTGGAGTTCCTAGTGTGAAAACTGAAATGGTAGTAAATCTGCAAGCTGACAGAAGGGAATTAGAAACTGTATTATTTCAAAGTGATTATGGGAGATGTTAGATACAGAGCTACCATTAACATCCTTGGTTTTTATCTGGGTGAGGGTAACTTCTAAGACTGGACTCTATGGTGGCATCTTACCTACAGAAAATATGTTCCTCCTGTTTAAGAGTCAGGGCATTTTTATGAATTTGTGAGGTAACATTAGCATCCATTGAGAAGTGGAGTGTGAAAGAAGTCTTGGTTCCTGTTCTTAAGGTGCCATATGAAATAGGAAAGAAGTGGGTCCTGAGTGAAATGTAAATCATGACACCCAAGCAGGCTTTCCCCTGCTGGGATGCATACACAAACCAACGGGAACACGTTGTGTGGATAGAGATGGAAGAGGACCTATTTCCTTATCCCAGTTTTGACCTTAACATTAGATGGCCCATCTGTATGAGAGGCTCTGGTTGACAACCCAGAGAGCAGAAAACTTTGCTCTGAAGGCATGCTTGGCAGTTCTGAAGAAGGAAGCTCCTTAGGTTTTTTTCAGTGAGAACCTTCCTTGACTGTAAAGATAACGTCAGGGTTACCAAAATAAAAGCACTTTCGTTACTTGTTCTTTGCTTCCAGATTCTGAATTTGGCTGCTTTATGATGATACTTAACTAGATTTTTGCCTCTTAAACTGGATTTAGGGTTTTTTTTTTTTCTTTATACTGTAACATCTCCTTTTTTGACATCCATCTTTAAGTTTGCAGAAATAATTAGCCTCCCCAAACAGTAGGGTGCTGCCATTGAAAAACTGCTTGACCATTGTGGAGATTTTTAGGAGTTTGGTGTACAGAAAGTTGCATTGTTACCTCAGCCCCTCCAAGATTAGGACTGTTTTGTTGTACTTGGGGCTTAGGACATAGTTGGAAAACCAGCTGTCACATGTTAGGGATGTTATAGTGTTGGTGGGCACTCAAGTACCTGCTAATGAATGACAAGTTTGTTGGAAAGATTTATAATGTGGAGGTAGGACCTCATTTCTAATCCAGAAACCCAGGTGTGAGTTGGCCCAAACAGTCCACATTTCATGTGGGTCCCAGAACACCACTGGCTCTGAAGCTAAGGCTGGCAAGAACCAGGGCTCCATACCACAGCACAAACTTTATTTATTCTTGCTAGAATAAATGGAAAGAAACAGTAGGCTCCCCCAATTTATCAACCAAGATAGTTTTCAGTTATTGATGAAACATATACAGAAGTAAGCAAAAGGAACTGGAAGTGGACTTTGTTAAGTCAATGTGCATCATTTTTTTCCCCTTAAATCATTGCTTAAGGGCTTCTGGCTCCCTGCTCAGGAATCCTGCCCAAAAATGCCAGATGTATTACACAGTCAAGAACTGCAATGTAAACATTGCTCTGTGCCATGAAGCAGGGTGGTCCATCACCTATTTAAGAAGAGTGAGAGATCTAGAGTGAAAGAGGGGTACCTCGCCTGTCTGCCGTGAGCACGGTGGTGGGCTTGTTTGTTTTTGGCTCTGTAGTCAAGATTTAGAAGTACAAAAACTCAGAGGAATTAATACTCCAGATGGGAAAAAAATTGTATTGGGGTGCCAAGGAGAGCAAAATGTGGCTTGGATAATGTTGCTTCATTGGTCAGAGAAGCTTATAAAATGTTGAACAAAATGGGGGGAAAGGGGCTGATAGAAAGTTGTTGTCTTCATAGCAGCATCCTGAAGTTACTGTGAGCATCATCTTTTATTCTGTTGTGAGTTAAATTGAAGGGTGGGGGTAGCAAGGCAGGGAGAGGCCAGCTTCTTCATGACCCCCTCCTGTATCTGAGAAAGTCCACTGATTTGGGTGCCTTTGTGTAAACCTAAGATCTGTCACAAAACATCTGCCCTGGTGTTTTGTAGCACGGTTGGGGAACCCAAGATATATTGCAAAACAACTGGCCTTCTATTCCCCTCAGTTTCTAAACTTAAGTAAAGAATCTGTTAATGATGAAGATTTGGAGGTGAGAAAGTAAGTAGGCATTGTGGGCTATCCTCAGCAGATGTGTTGTACAGTGCTGACAGCAAATCAAGGAAGTCGGGCCATTTTCTGTTCATCCAAAGGACTCGATACCAAGCAGTCCTTAAACGGACTCAGTTCGAGGTTTTAAAAACTAATGAAGGCATTTTGTGAGTTAGAAGGAAGTAGGATTTCAGTTTGACTTTGGGAAATTGTTAAAATAACCTGCCTTAATATTATTCCAATTTAAGAATTTCATTCTATGGAATGATCTGATAAAATGGCTTAAAGAAACTGATGATAAAAACAGGAATTTTGAGATTATGGGAACTGTATGCTTCTTGATTCTCTCCTGCCCCCACCACTTTTTTTCTTCCCCACCCCTATTCCCTGATTTCACTTGCTCCTTTATATGGGGAAATCAGAAAACCTCACTGTAAACATCACACAGTGTCTTTAAATAGAGGCTTTTTAAGAGTGGAGATGACAAAAGAATTTTATGTGCTTGCCTAAGAAATTGATAAATTCCCCTTACCCGATTTCCCCACCCCATAATGTTCATACATTGTTGTAATAAGTACAAAATGATAACTATCATGCCATCATTTTAGTTCACATGTGATCCAGAAGAAATAAATTGAACACGTTTAATAACTTGCTTAATTGCAAACAAAGCCTGCAATTTGAGAGAATTGGGATTAGGGCTAAATATCTATTAACTGCTCTTTCTAGAGATTTGGGGATTGGGATGACCCTTTCCCCCCCCCCCTTTTTTTTTTTTTTAAATAGGCTACAGTTTCACATGGCTCCCAAAAGAAATCTCTCTCCCTTTTTGTTTCCCACACCAATTGATTTATCATTTTGCTTGCAAGCAGATCCAGAATGTTAGGGCAAGAACACACTCACTTTTTTCTCGTAACTTTTTTGTTGCGGACCGAAACCAGTTGACTTGAATAAATTTTTCTGAGGCCTGAATGTAGCCAGCAACGTGGAAAAATCTTGCCATTCAGGGCCGTCTGAATGTACATTTCAGCCACACAGTAAGCTGCATTGGTAGGCACTGGACTGCTAAATACAACCATTTTTCGCTGCAGCGAGTTAGACAGGTGATTAGCATAATTAGCACCGAGCAGCTATACATATGGTAATGCTGAGTGTGTAAATGCCAGCTGCGGTGTAAAATTTATGTCAGGGGTCGGCAGGGCTGTGCGAAAGTATTGTGTTCCAGCTGCAGGTCAGGGCCGCCAAAGCTTACCTCCTTTTCTCTTGTTGGTGAATACGCCAAACAGAAGAGAAAGACAGAAATATAACAGATACGGCTTTGATGGAACAGCCCAGTTTTGTGCAAGAGGGACTGTTCTATAAAACACACATACACACACACGCACGCACACACGTCCTCGAGTGCTCAAGCACACACTCACTTGCAGAAACTCTATTACTTTTTCTGCAAGTTGTGTTTACTTCACGCAGGGTCCCATGGGCAAGCAGACAGGGTGGCGTCTGGGTAGGTGAGCTAACCAAATGATTCCCTGGGATAATTTTCAGTGCCTGCATTTTTAAAAGGAATTAAAAGATGTGCTTCTCTTTCTCTTCACCTTCTTGCCCACCCCTATTCCCTCTACTCCTGCCCACATTGTTTCCCTCCATATCAAAGGCGCGGGGTGGGGGTGGGGTGGGGGGGGATCTAGTTGGATGGGATTGTGTTTGTCTTTTAGAAGACTGGGAATTGACCAACCTGGAGGGGTTAGTTTGTCTCTCACACATAATGTAAGTCTCCAACTCTTCCCAAACTGCGAGACTGGTTTTAGCAAAAGACTAGATGTTTCTTTGTATTGTTTTTCTGGGGCAGTTATGCTTATCATCCACCTACTGCCACTATCAGACACAAATTCTTTATAGATCAGAAAAGACTCAGTAGGTTTCCTGTTTGAAAGGAAAGTCCTGAATGGCTCATGCCCATGAAAATGCACCATGGGGAATTTATTGCTATAACGAGTTCACGTGTTTTGTGCTCAGAGCGTTTTTTCTGCCCCTTGGCCCCTGTTTTGGTTGGTGGCTGTAAGAAGTGGTGGTGACAGAATATAGTTCACACCATGCTGACCTGGTGATGAAACTTCCTCATGGTGCCAGGGGGTCCTTATGCATTAGCCCCTAATCCAGCTAATCTTGATGGCAACAAAGTCCTGAAAGTGGCCCCCAGTGAGGTGTCTCCCCATACAGATCCAGAGGGAAGGATCTGTTCGGGGGAGAAATGGGACCAGTGTGGTGTTCCACAGGAGCTGGGAGAAACTGTTTGCAACAGTGATGAATCAAATTGTCTTCTCCCTTCCTTGTTCACATTGGAGGCCAGTGTGAGAGGCCCTGTCAAATAATGGTGAGAAGATTTTTGGGACTGGGAAGATGAAGTCAGCCACACAGAAGCTGGGAGAAGGGATCCTGAATATTGTGATAAGCTGCTGCCTACAACCACTGGGGTTTTGTTGTTATTGGGTTGTTTCTGTTCTTAGTTTTGAATGAAAACTTTAGGAGACCTTAGCTCAGAACTTAGAACTTGGTTGTTAACCAACAGTACACACTTGGATGCCTGGGTGGTGCTCCCTGTAAAGTCTCCAGCACTCGCTTACTGCAGCAAGACAGGACTTGGGTTTGCATCCGTTTGCTTGTGGCGCTTGGGCTTTCAGGTGAAATCATGGGCAGTTCTGGAACAGTTCACAGCTGGGGATGGATGCCATTAGAGATGCAGTACCTGTCCTGCCAGCAGCCAGGGGCAGCCTTGGGTCTGTGTACTGGGACTTCATTTGGCCTGTCTTTAGTGAGGTGCACTGCAACCCTCACTTGTCACAGCCACAAATGACCAGCAAAGACTGGGCCTCCCAGCAGATGTAGGGTCATCTTGGGGGCTGGTGGCTCTGTAATAAATACCAGGTTGGGGGGGGGGGGGAGGAGCTGTGGCAGACAACGGGTCCAATGTGGGCAGAGCACTAGACTGACCTGATTGTGCCCGACAGGGCGAGCCGGCAGCTTCATGGAGAGCCATTCAGAGGAAGCAGCCCAGGCAGTAACAGATGGCACCGCCAACAGCTGGTGTGGGGGCTCGTGGCAGGCGCATACTTGAAGCCTACTACTTCTCCTATGCCCCCTGCCCTCCCCGGGGAGGAGCCGGGATGTGTCCTGCTCTTGCCTGTTTTTGTGGTTTTCATCTCTCTGGGTTTACTTCATAAAGGCAAATTCTCTTTGAGCTATCTGATTCTAGCATTTTCCCATGGCAACACCCAAGGGCACAATCACACAAGGAGAAAAACAGTCCAGAAGCTTAAGCAGCAGTTGGCTAGTCATGAATAAAAGAAATGGGTGGAAGAGTGGTGAAAACCCACAACCCATGAGTTTTAAGCCAATTGCCCAAATTACTGAATCTTCATTTTTTTCAATTTAGAAATTGAGCCAGTGCTGATAGTTTTGCAGTTACACCCTTTTAGATATTTGTGGGGTTTTTTTTTTGACCTTCACAATAACTAATCGCAACATTGAAAGAAGGATCTGAAACAGCTAAATGGGGGGAGCTCTCTCAAGGCTGTTAGATAATTCATGGGATTAATCAAATGCAAATGCTACGCTTGCATATACACACACTCCATTTTCCTAATTGGACTCTGAGTGGGTACTTTTCAGACTGAAAAGGTCATTTGTTTTGACTGATTGACTTTTGTAGGCTTTGGGGAGAATTAATATTTTATACAGATGACTGCCTGTTCCCAAGGCTCTGTATTGAGACTGCTCATTCATTGATTCATCTGACAACACTGAGGGTGTGCTCTGCGCCTGTGCGCCAAGGTGAGTGGGCAGCAGGCAGCGCCTCCTGAAAGGACTTGGAATTTATTTGCAAAAAACTTTGGTTGGCTTCTTAGATCATCTTTATGTGGATCACAATAAGCTTTTGCTAAAAGCTTTTTGCATGAATGCCACAGACGTTTATTAAGCTCTGTGTGAAAGGCTGTGCTGAAGACCCGAAGCGCAGGAGAGCATCACCAGCATGGACTGGCTCTCATCTCCCATGGTCTGGAGCAGCAGGCTCTGGGTGGAATGATTTCCAGCCTCTTCTGGCCCTTCCTCACCTCTTCACCTTGGAAAACAAACCACCCTCAGTTCAATTCGGGAAGGAAAGAGCCAGCAGAGCTTATTTAAGGACTTCTCTACAGAGGTGGTGCTTTTTACACCACTACCCACCCCTCTCCCTCTCCGCCCCCACCAGCCCTCCCAAATGATTGTTTTAAGCCTCAGCTTTCTAGAGAACAAGATGACAGAATTTTTAGGTAAAGAGAGTTAGAGCTGCTAGTCCTCCTCTCCCCGCCCCCACCCCTCCATTAATGTACAGTCCCCTCTGGGGCTCCCCTCTGGGGACCAGAAGGAAAACACCCTATGGAAAAACTATCTCCTCAGTGGTGGTAAAAAATCTGGTAGGCATTTTTGTCCTTGAAATAAAAATACCAAGTATTTGTCCTATATGGTACTTGTCATGCATTTTAATGACTCTCATGGTGAGCTTAGTAGAGCCCCATCCATTGAATTTCACACTCCTCCAAATAATATCTGTGCTGGGGCTCAGAAGCCCCGCGCCTCCAAGGGTGGTCAAACTCAGGGCTGAAGGGTCAACTCTGTTATCTGGGGTGACCTTGAGCAGGTCACCTGAACACTGCAGCTCCCTCTCCTGTGCTGTGAAGGAAAGGTGATAACCTGTCCTACAGTGAATGAATAAATGAGTGGGCACCTGCCCAGCTTCTGGGTAAGGGGTTGGAAAATTTCACATACATTGTCAGGCCTTTGACTGTCCTCTGAGGTTTCTAGTAACATTTTTATCTCATTTTATAGTTGAAGGCTCAGCTATATTCAGTACTTGTCCCAACTCTCAGTGCCATAATGGCAGTGCTGGGCCTCGCATCCATGCCTTCGGGTCCTCATCCTCACCGCCTGTCCAGTCTAGCTTTATGGGGTGTGGCACTGAACAAGATTTACAAATAAGTAAATCCGAAGTGGCAAAGTCCTTTGCAGATGGAAAGCACCACACAAGTATAAGAGGTTATTTTGTATCTCAGCATCCTGAGATAACATTTTCCTAAGTTTCAAAGAGTTGGTTGTTATGTTATTAAAATTGTTGCATTTGGGAGAACAGGGAGAAAAAAAGAGGACTTCAGTATATGGTAGAGAAGCATATTACTTTTGCATTGAGCTTGTTTTTAATGCAAATCCCTACTAACTCGCTTTCATACTAATTTCTCTCTTTTTGTCACCTGGAAGTCTTTAGTTTTGTTCATTGCATACAAGTTAAGAAACAGACAAAATCCCCAAAAGGGAAGCAGGTAAATATTATCCATAAACCACACCACATGGTACTAACAGCTGTTCACAGGTGACTGTCCATATATTTGCATTCACATCACAAATACTGGATATTGTTCATCTTACTTCAGTAGTCAAAAAATACTGGGCAGTATTTCATGAATATTAGATTATTTTTTAAATAATAAAAAGGGCCTTTGACCTTGAAAACAGGAGAGAGAGAAAAAGCCATCCATCCTTCCCTGAGCCTTCACTGCCCCTGTACTTTCAATCACTTGGAATAGGCTGTGGGCTTCCTGAGAGTAGTGCTCTCACTGGTGCGTGGTAGGGAAACCTGCAAGATAAGGAACAGCTCAGGGCTGTCACTGAGCTGTGATTTAGGATTGACATTTGCAAAGGTAGCAGAAGTCAGACGAGTTCATAAAATTGCTCTGTCCAGAGGGATTTCTGTTTCTGGTAGCTTGTTCCAGAGCGCCTTGGCTAAACATTGATGTAAGAGCGTATGAATGCAGTGCAGTTTATGACACAGGTATACCTGAGAAGGAGCTAAGTCTACCATGCGACCAGTGAATGACATCACTGCGGTCTCACCAAGCTGGAGCTGCACTCGCATATACTCTCCCTGCAACAAGCCAAATGAGGGCTTTGCAGTTGCTGGTTCCCCTGCCCAAAACACTGTTCCCCATACACTTTAAAGGCAGTGGAATGTGACTTCTCGTTACATCCCATTTGAAGTGGTCCCCCACCATCACCACCACCCAAGAACACACATGGCTTCACCATCTTGGCTACCTCCATTCCACTTGACATGCTAGTAGGATCTCTCTGGAGCAGAGAACATACCTGTCCCATCCACCATAGCACCCCATTGCTTAGCAGGGAGCATGCATCCTCAAATTCTTGCTGGATGAATTAATCATGTTATGATTCTTTGTACAGTAAAGTGACTGTCAACTGTTTTAAGTTACTGAATTATTTTGCAAGGGGAAAAAAAGCATATTTGGTTAAATATAAGTTGAAATTTTAAGTGAAAAGTTGGTCATATAATATGTAAAGGTAAATTGGATTTAATAATACTCAAGTAGGGTACATCATAGGTGGTTGAGCAGACCTCAGAGTTCCTTTAAATTCTGGTTGATCTGTTCCACCAGAACTGGTGTCATATTAGCAGAATATTCGTATTATCACTAGAGCAAAGAGATGAATAGGTAAGAGACTTTGCATTCCAGAGACATGACAAATACACACCTTTATTAAAATAGAGGTGTTAATTTAAATATACATCTCAAAACATTTAAAAAGGTGAGATTATGGAGGTACATTTCACATCTTGCAATAGCATAATCTCTGAAAACCTGTGGTAAAATTTGTTCCATTATGAGGCTTGTCAGGAAGAGTGGTCAGTAGTATTCTTAGTGACGTGAAGTTTGTATTGGTTTTTATTTTGCTTGCAGGCCTTTTTTGTTGGTTATTGGCAGCTCCTTTGCTTATGTGAGAGAGCTGTGGTCTTTAACCTCTTGCTTTTTACCTGAAATTCTAAGCTTCATTAATGGTTGAGGAAATACAGCATTGTAAGTAGAGTGGGAAATCTCATGGTGTGCCCATACTAGAGGAGACAGGTAGAAATAGAAATGATTTATAGGCTTGGGGTATTGATGTTACATAATAAGCCCAATAGAAGCAAGGGGTTGACCTTCCCCCTCCCAACCCTCTATCCCCCAAGAGCAAAAGGTTATTTGGAATTCCTGGGTGTTCAGCTACTGTAGCTTTTCAGAAGAAAACTCCAGACTAGTCACTAGGGTTCTTCTTCCTTTTTTTTTTTTTTTCTTTTTTGGTAGCTTCAAATGACTTTTCTCTCTCTAGAGAATGTGAATTGAGTCTGATTTAGTAGTTAGTTGGTTGAAATAATGCATTGTGATTCCTGCCCAGAGGAGCCATACCCTACCTGTAAGCAGCTTTGGTACAACTTCTGGAAAAGGCTAGTGGCACTGTGTAAATTTATCCTCTGGGGCCAGTTGTTTCCTAGTATTTTCTTGTGTTCTTTCTTTAACTTTAAATTGTTTGCAACATCCTCAACAATTCCCCAAGACCTTTAGTCAAAGTTTTCTACATTGGAAGTCTTAATACTTTGTAACCAACTAATAAATCGCTTTCTCCCCATCTTCCCTCTTCCCTCTTCCTTTCCCTCCCCACCTCTTCCCTTCCCTCCCAGCCCTTCCATTCCCCTCTCCTCCCTGTCTTCACACCCTTCCCTCCCGTCCTGCACTGAGTAGTTCAGCCTCACCTCACAGAGTGGTCTTGGCCATCTGTGTGGACCTTCTAGCCTGTGAATGTGGCCTGGTTTTCCTAATGAGGGCGTTATTTGCTTATTATCCTATCCCTTGTTTATAAAATATGCCAAGAAAACTAAACAATCTGCCGTTCCCGGCTCTTATTTACTTGACCAAACCAAATGTTTATGTCCTTGAATGCTAAACTTGAAGTACAAGGATTCCTACCCATGGGAAAGCCACAGTGATGGCTGAAGGCGCTTCCTAAACTAGAGCCGAATGCCTCTCTTTCAGCAAATATTCAACTTATCAGTGACTTTAAGACTGTTCAGACTCACCTGCTCCATCTGAAGTGTGTGTGGGGGAGTAGGGCTAGGGTTCTCTTTCAATTTGCTGCCTGTCTCCAGTACTGTACTGCCACTGCTCCTGTGCACACGCCTGCACTGCTGAGAAGTGGAACTCCCTTTCCACAGATGCAGCAGCCAGATGCAGCATCCTGGACTTGACTTGATCTAAAAATCTTAATCACAATACAGCCTTGGACTTGAGGAAGCAGACAAAAACCAAAACCAAAAAACAGTTTGCAGTGACAGCAGTTTATGCATTGATCTGCCAGCTTAGAGAGAGCAGGGTCACTGCTGGGGTGGATGCAGGGTCCCCTGGGGGAGCTTCCAGACCACAGGCTGCCTGCTCTGGGCCACTCAGAACCTGGCACCTGTTTTGGCTCCTGAGCAGGTGGGTGTGCTGCAGCCAGGCTGTAGGACTACCCGTGAAGGCCCCAGCTGAGGCGTTGGGCTCCTCTCAGTGGGATTTCCCCGAGAGCATCTGACATGATTCAAGTCATTTATCTACTGGCAGGTTTTATGCTGAGCACACTTGTGCCACCTCTCCTTGTTTCTTTTTCAACAAAGAGAAACATTTCCTTACTGCTTTTGCCAGATTATTTAAAAGAGTGTAAATTGAAGCTATTTATCTTGAAATGTGTTGCAGGGGCACCCTATTTAGAAAGTGAAGAAAACTGTAACAGGGTACTTGGTCTTGTCTGACGGAAAAGGTGTCTCAGGTTTTCCTCCCCTGACTCCATTTGGTGCCTTAGTTGGAAGTGCTTGGTGCGCTCTCCAGCGGGTGCCGTGCCTGTGCTGGCAGGGGACAGTCCTGCGTGGGTTTAGAGAGTATGTTGTATGCTCATTATTGGACAAGTTAACGTTGCCAGTAATAATAAAGTGAAGTTCCTCAAACATCAACCACGCATTTTTATGACCATTCATTGTATATTCTGTACGTCTTAGTGAGATAACAGAACATTAACTTATGGGGATTTTGCTATTCTAATTGAAACCTGTACTGTTGGTCAGTTGGTGGACGAGTAAGTCGTGAATTAAATTATACTCGCCAGAAGATTGGAGAAGAGGCAATGTTCAATCCTCAACTCATGATTCAGACCCCTAAAGAAGAAGGTGCGAACATCCTTACCACAGAAGCGCTCCGGCAGCACCTCGACTCGGCGCTGCAGGCCAGCCGGGTCCATGTATATATGTACAACAGGTAAGCAGTGGGAAGAGGCTGCTGCTTCGCTTTGGTAAACAGGTTGCTCTGGAAGTGATACCTGGAATGATAGCTTTTAGAAATCATTTTTTAATAAAATGCTCTTTTAATTCTTGATTCAGTTTCTAGAGTTTAGTAACCAATCAGATATATTCTTTTGTCAATGTTTTTTCTTTTTTTTAGATTTATTTATTTATTTATGCATACAAGCTGGGGTGTAGGCCAGAGGTGTGGGGTGGTGAGAGGATTCACCAGAGATAGAGTGGGGAGCAGAGCAGGCAGATCTACTGAAGTACACTGCTGAGGGGAGCAGTGGGCGAGGCAGGAGAGGTCTGCTGTGTCATGTGGGAAGCTCCCTGACCGGGTATTGAACTCATGCTGCAGCGGCTGCTGATAGCTTGGGAGTGCTGAGACTTAACCCATTGCGCCACCAGGGAGGCCCGACAGTCTTTTTTCCTATCTGTAGAAACTGGTTACATTTTTCAGGGCAGAGACCTGGCCTTGAACACTGAATGCCATCATTTAGTTCAGGGCAAGCACTCAAGAGTGTTTGGTGATTGACTAACTACCTGGATTGATAGATTTAAACTGGATCTTCTCCCTGAACTGATGAGACTGCGCTCATTAAACTCCATTTTTAGGAGACCACTGAGTTGTCATTTACCTCAGACCATCTCACCCCCTCTGCTTTCAAACACCTCTGCTGAGTCGTTCATATGTTGATTTATTTTTCATAGGGGAAGTTAGTGGCCACAGGGACTCAAGACTCTTACTTGTTCACGCTATAACCTTAGCTCTCCTTGGACTCTAAGGACTCTAAGCTCTAAGACTGTCTAGTTTGAGACAGGTTCCAAGGGACCAGCATGCCCTGAGACAAGTGAACGTATCTTCAGCATACTCTTGTTTCTCATCTATAAACTAGATTTATGATAATGTGTGCTCTCTTATCCTCAAGAGATTACCAGAACAAAATCAGATACATGTATGGAAGGGCTCTGGAAAGTTGTAAGGAGGTGTTCTAGCACTTTAGTCAGGCCAGGGTGACTAGAGCATGGTTCCGCTTCTCCCAGTCTATAGAAGCACTGTAGGGGAAGCAGCTACCCAGTACAGTTTTGCAAAATTTACAAGAGGAGGTCCTATAAAGAAGATGGAAATGGGCTTTCTAGAGCCACTCTTAAGTATCCTTGCTACATTCTTTTTTATTTTTTAAGGGAAATTTTTTTTTTAAGATTTATTTATTTATGCATACAACCTGAGGTGTAGGCCAGAGGTGTGGGGTGGTGAGACAGCGTGGGGAGCAGAACAAGTAGATCAACTGAAATATACTGCTGAGAGGAGCAGCGGGCAAGGCAGGAGAGATCTGCTGCTCCATGTGGGAAGCTCCCTGGATGGGTATCGAATTTGTGCCGCAGTAGCTGTGGATAGCTTCATAGTGCTGCCTTTAACCCATCAGGCCACCAGGGAGGCCCATCCTTGTTACATTCTTGAGATAACAAGAACCTCCTCTGAGGGAGCTTGTCACTTACATACTTAGGGAAAAGATGTGAAGGTCTGTACAATGAAATTTCACTCTTGAACTGAGGTGCAGCCAGATAACTTTTACCCATTGGCTTAAACTTTAAAAAACAGCTACTTCAACCCATTTTATTTTTTAGATGAGGAAACTGGCAATTAGATATTGATTAGAGCATTTGTCTAAGTTAATATAGTGTTTCAATAGTACTGCCAGGTTTCATAACCTCATAACCATTCTTATAGCTTCAAGTCCAGTGACTTTTGTGATGTACAACCATGCCCTTCACAAGCAAGCATAAATAATAGTAAATTGACTAAATGATATAAATGAGAACCAACTCATACTGAGAGTCTGTGTAAATACAATGTTGAATTAAAATGTATACATAGATGGAGGTGGGTAGAAGGGTGAGAGGAAAGAAGGAAGGAAGGAAAGAAGGAGGGAAGGAAGGAGGAGTGGGTGGATAGGCAGGTAGATGAGTGAGTTGGAGGGTGAAGTTTTTTCTTTTGGATTTTCCATTCCCACCCTTTCCAATTTTTTTCTGAGTTTGACTATCTCCCTAGTATATTTCAGAAAGGCAAGGAAGGCATAGACTTTTGTATAAAACTCTCCTAGAGATAATAGAACTTTGTAGTAACAGATGATAGATAGTAGAGTTAATTGGAGATCAGTACGTTGAGTATTTCTAGAGGACACAGAGTTGAAGAGAAGACTGTAAAGTGGGAACTCAGGTCTACTTGGCAGTGTTGTTTACAGCAGGAAATTTCATTTTGAACACTACCTGTTAAAAAGGGTGGTATTAGTCAATTAAAAAAATCATTTATATTTTTTCCTCCTGAGTAGGTGTTAATACATTATAAGCCTTACTAATTTTGACCTCACTTGCTTTGAATTTCTGATAATTCAACTCTGAATTATCTGCTCTGATGTTTGTTAATGTATGTAGAAAAGCAGATTAATAGCGTAAACAAGATTATTGAGAAAACTCTTAAGAAAACAAGACTTTTCAAGTACTTTAGTAGCATTCATTTACATAAACACCCCACATGTTAATTGCAGTCCAGTATTATCTATTCATTAAAGCAAGCTTGTAGGGTCTCTACTTGGCAAAAACTTTGCTCCTTTTGACAGGTGCTTAAAAGTGATTGAAATTGCAATTCTTTCTATATGTTCTATGATTTTGCACTGAATTTCTTTATAACAGTGAGGGATTTTTGCCTCTGCTCTTTATTTTAATAGGCAGTGGAAATTGGAACATTTGTGTTACAAATCTGGAGAACTTATCACAGAGACAGGCTACATGGATCAGGTATGTTTTCCTTTTGTTTGCAAAAAATTATCAAACCACCCCAGTGGTATGTGTTAACCTAATATGTGGCCTTTTCTTTTTGACTTTGACAGATAATAGAATATCTTTACCCTTGTTTAATTATTACACCTTTGGACTGCTTCTGGGAGGGGGCGAAGTTACAATCTGGGACAGCATATCTACTGTAAGTGTGTTTTCTGATGTCTGTGATTTCTAAGCTCTAGAATATTTCTGATGCTGCTTTATCATTGTTAATCCATTTTAGTTTTGAGTAAGAAATAAAAATATTGAAATTCCATGTGCATTTTTTAAAGTGAATAGTTGGGGGAAAGGGGACTTCAGCAGAATGTTTTTCCACTTTGCAAAAAAAGTTCTGTCGGCATCATTAAATTTCATTCACTTTTACCAGCCTATTTATATGCAAATAAAATGCAAATTATTTCAGAGTATGTGTGATTTTTAACTCTTTAAAACATGCACAAATTTGCAGACCAGGCTCTTTTGTAGATTTAGCTTATTTTTTTACGGAAAGAATTTATTAGTAGGTACATGTCAGAACTACATATCTTGAGTTAAAGTTCAAGATCTTGCTATGAAGTAAAATGCTAACCTTTCTTTGGATCACTTTAAAGACATTTAAGGGGGAAATCCGATATCTTTCAAGGCCTTAGTAGGGGGTGCAGCACAGTTTAGCAGTTGGATATTATATACACCGCATCATTTAAAGAATAATTGTTAATCACTGTAGACATTTTCAGTTAATTATGCAAGAGTAAATGGTCAGGTTATTGTTTCTGTCCTAGCTTGCACATATCTGCAAAAGCAATTTGCAGTGGCCATACCCTGACCTTCAGTGTACAGTTTTAGATGGGAAATAAGGGGTTTTGTGTTTTCTGGTTGGGAGATTCTGAATAATGACTTCAGCCTGGTTAAGCAGCTACAGTGTGGTTTGAACCACATAACAGGCAGCCAAAAGCCTTTCTGGTCTGTCAACAGCGCAAATTCAAAAGTGAGTGTGGGGGGAAGTGGCCTTGATGGCGGTGATGGCAGAGGCAGCAGGGGGCTGGTGGGGTTGGCTGCCAGTCTGTCAGAGAGAGCTCATAAGTATGGGATTATTAAAGGTAATGGAGATAAAACATTTTGATTGATGACATTTACAAAGTATTTATTAGGCTGGCAAGTGCTAATTTGACATTGTGATTCCCTCCTAGTTTTTTCCTCTCTGATTTGGATCTCCATATTCTGCTTAGAAACACCCATGGGCTAATTTTGGTTTTAGGTAATAAACATAGCATCAGGCATGTAATGTCTTTGATGTTGTCATTAATTTATAAGCTCTCTGCTTGCCCTGCTCACTCATGAGCTATTTTCCAGATAGAGGTTTGCTTACATATGTGCCACAAAGGAGCATTTTTTATGCCAGGGCTGCAGAATTGCAACCCTATCAAACAGCCTCTTGGGACCTGGCTGCAGTTTTGGTATTCTGCTAAGGACTTGGAAGCTTCTTTTTATTGTCTTACCTCCTAATTTCTTTCACAGAGGTAAGCCTCCTTTGCAGTGGACAAACTTTGACCCTTTGGAATTCCTCGAAGAGTTAAAGAAAATAAACTATCAAGTGGACAGCTGGGAGGAAATGCTGAATAAGGCTGAAGTTGGTCATGGTTACATGGACCGGCCCTGCCTCAATCCTGCTGACCCAGATTGCCCATCCACGGCCCCCAATAAAAACGCAACCAAAGTGAGTACAGTTCTCGATGCTTCTCCAGACAGCTAGAGGAACAGTGGGATGTTTCTCCCCACTTTTAGCTGTAGTCTTTGCATTTTTTAAGGTTTCATTCTCCACCACTAAGTTTGTTTATAGAGCTAAATTTTCCTGTAAGATTTGCCATATGCCTCGCAATTAGCCTTGTTATTAATGTTCTTTTGGAAGCAAACAAGCCCTTTATGCACTGGATTTTAATAAGGCAAGTGACTTGCCTGCTAATTCCTGTAATTATGTGGCTGTCTTTTTATTTTAGCCTCTTGATATGGCCCTTGTTTTGAGTGGTGGGTGTCATGGATTATCCAGAAAGTATATGCACTGGCAAGAAGAATTGATTGTGGGTGGCACAGTCAAGAACAGCACTGGGAAACTTGTCAGGTAATCCAGCACACAGAGGAAAATCCCAGCCATTTATTTTTTCTCCTTTCCTGAGCAATCACTTCCCTTTCCAGCATCTTCAGGTATACTTCTGTTAATACTGAACTATTATCCTAGCTCACCATCTGTTGAAATAGAGTATTAGGAAATATTAGCAGGTCAGACCAGCTTGAAAAAGCACCTTGTAGGGAATTTTTCAAGAGTAGGCTGTTTTCCTTAGCAAGCTAGTGGCTGTAGGTTTTGAGATCTACCTATTATGTAGAAAACTAGGGCAAAGGTAAAGTAGGCAAGAAACATTGGTTATAGAGCATGGAGTTTAATACTGTGCCCTAAACCCCTTCCCAGACTGTTCAAGACCAGCAACTTGCCGATAAACCCGGATTCTCCCCCATGCTCTGTGCAGGTTTTCAGGCTGCGGTTTCTCCCTTGGGACCTCACAAAAGCCAGTGTGCATGGCTGAGCCCGGCATATCTGCTCAAGCTATCTCTACCTCTACCCTTCCTGTTTTGTTGAATAGAAACTGAGAAAGGAAATTGCCTATTAATTTAATTTGGGGGTATATCTGTAAAAGGTTTGTAAGGTTACACCTTTAATATGGTACATCAGCCTACTAAATAAAATAACCATCCAAGTCCCATTTTAATGGAAACATGCTCACTTAGAGAAGGATAGAATGGCTTCAGGTGAACTGGGGGGCTTTGGGCAGTAAGAGCTGCTTCCTGGGGGCACTGACGTTGTCTTTCCTACCCGATCAACCCTGCACAGCGCCCATGCCTTGCAGACCATGTTTCAGTTAATGACACCCAAGCAAATGTACGAACACTTCAAGGGGTATGACTACGTCTCTCACATCAACTGGAATGAGGACAAGGCGGCGGCCATTCTGGAGGCTTGGCAGAGGACATATGTGGAGGTAAATCATCACCTTCCTACCTTGGAATCTGGGTACAAATTCCTTACTAAATACTGCCTTCTAATGACTTTTTAAAACTTTCTTTCATTAGAATTTACTTTTAAAACAGATTACCACTCTGGGATGAGAACTTTTTTCCTCTCCTTGGTCTTGAAAGTCTTAAAATACTATCATTCTAACTGGGATGCCCTGAAACATTTTGAGTAGCCAGTTGTGAACACTAGAGCTAAAGCATAACAGTATTTCAAAAAACAGTTGGTTAGCAAGGAAAGGTGTCTGGAAGACATTAGCAAGGCATGGAATCTGTTCACAGCTGCAGTCTCCTCAGTTAGGTCATGTGACAGGAGCTGGCCTTTGTTTCCCAAGTAGTGACCTCTACTGAGTTCATGTGACCTTTTAAAAATGGCCAGCAAATGAAGGGGGAGAAGTGCCCATAAGGGGGAATTGTTTTGGATTAGGGGGAAGCTGATGGACTGAAAATCAGTTGTAGAGTGATCGAGAGGAGAACAGCGTGCTCAGATGTAGCGTAAATAAAGAATTTGGACTAAATTTTAATTATACCAGCTCCCCAACATACCAGATTCATTCTTGATTAGCAATAGCCTTCATTGTCCTAGACCCAGGCTCGTTTGTTTACTGTTGGTCCAAGTTAAGCCCCCACCCCACCCTAATCATCTAGGATTCTACTGCACGTGTCACCCAGGTGGGGCTGGGGTAAAGGGCACTTTTGCCTCAGGTCTGTGCTATTCAAGTTCATTGAAATGTTCATTCCATTTGGGATTTTATCCTTATGTTGTGACCGCAGGTGGTTCATCAAAGTGTTGCCCAGAATTCCACCCAGAAGGTGCTCTCCTTTACCACGACGACCCTGGACGACATCCTAAAGTCCTTCTCTGACGTCAGTGTCATTCGAGTGGCCAGCGGCTACCTACTGATGGTAACGATCCATTTGGTTCTGGGGGAGGGCATCATGTTGTTTTACTTTGTATTTTGTACCTTTCCATGACCGCTCCTGCTTTTTAACTGCTCTTAACACCCACGTGCATTTGAGACAGCGGGAGCTCAGCTTCATAACGGGTCACAGAGTGGTCGTGTAAAGCATTTCCCATTTGCAGTTTGCCCACCTTTGACTTGTATCATTTGTGTGGTGTCTGTAATAAAAATTTTTGTTGTTGTTGGATATGATAAGTTCTACCTTTTGATTTGGGGTGATGGGTGGGGGAAAACATTAGAATCCTTACACATTCTAATGTTTGGCTTTTGTTTTGTGTCTCCCTCTCCCTCTCTTCTCCCTCCAATCCTTCAACCCCCATGCTCCTTCCCCCCCCCCATTGTTCTGCTTGCAGCTTGCCTATGCCTGTTTAACCATGCTGCGCTGGGACTGCTCCAAGTCCCAGGGTGCCGTGGGGCTGGCTGGCGTCCTGTTGGTTGCACTGTCAGTGGCTGCAGGATTGGGCCTGTGCTCATTGATCGGGATTTCCTTTAACGCTGCAACAACTCAGGTACTAAAGGAGCTGTCCCTCCACTGTGTGTTGACAGACACCCCTCCTGGGGCTCGGCCCAGCCAGCCTCCTGTGTCCATGTTACCCAATGGGTCTTCCAGCCTTTCCACAGGATGCCTCATTTCTCAGGAGAGTGCTGTCTCTAAATGGACCACTCGGCAGTGGACAGAGGTCAGAACGGGCTTGCCAATTAGGAGAAATGATTTCCTTACAGTGGAATTTAAATCATTTGTTGGAGCAGTGATTCTCCAACTTGAGTGGGCATTAGTGTTTCTTAGAGGGCTTCCTGGGTCCCACCTCCACAGTTTTCTCTCAGTCTGGGCTAGGGATAGAGAACTCGAATTCTCACTTATTCCCAACGATGCTGGTCCAGGGGTCATATACCATTCCTTAGATGAGTTAGATTCCTTCTCGTTAAGTTAGAAAAAAAAATTATATGAAGTTTAGAAACACAAAAGACCTGCTGTGAGCTAAAAGTGCTAGACTTTGGGGATTTAAATAACATAAAATGAAATTCTTTAGCATAAGTTAATGGAAATTCTCTTGTGGGTAGCTACTGGAGGTGCGGGTGGCATGTTTTCGGTGGGTTTAGGATGATCAGACCTTACATGTCTAATGCTGCCATCCTCTGTTTGCATCATAGGTTTTGCCATTTCTTGCTCTTGGTGTTGGTGTGGATGATGTTTTCCTTTTGGCACATGCATTTAGTGAAACAGGACAGAATAAAAGAATCCCTTTTGAGGTAATAGAAAAACAAAAGAAAAAAGCTTTGGGGATAGCCCGAGTCCCTTCTGTTCTTGAGTATTTGTCCTTTAATTTTCTCAGTCTGGCACGGTAAATATTCCAGTCCCAAGTCAGATGGTGCTGAATAGGAGATAAGTTAGAAGACTCAGGACATGTATTTCAAAGCACATATATGCTTCTCTAAGGTTTTTTGTCACTTTGTTCCTAAAACTGCCCTCCCGTCCTTTTAAATCATAATTTCACCTAAACCATTATCTTGTAACTTCTGCCTTAGATAGTAATAACCGTGAACATCACGTGGCTATGTAGAAAGCAGTGACTTTTTCAATGCCCATGTTATGGGGCTAGGCATTTCTCATGCCCTAACATCAGCACCTTAAACTATTTTGCCCCACATTTGAATTGTCCACTCAATCTGTGCAGCCCTCAGCACTGTGATTTCTCATCCTCAGGACAGGACCGGGGAGTGCCTCAAGCGCACGGGAGCCAGTGTGGCCCTCACATCCATCAGCAACGTCACCGCCTTCTTTATGGCTGCGCTAATTCCCATCCCTGCTCTGCGGGCCTTTTCCCTTCAGGTGAGTGTCTGCTGCTGGGGTCTGAGTGATGCTGAGCACTGCACTGGCATGAGCTCCCAAGTCTGCTTTCCCCCACAGATGTGTTCAGGGTCCTCCTGCTGTGAAGCAAAGCAGTGTGCCAGCCTGGGGGCTCTCATGGGTGAATGCCTCTCTAAGCAGTGTCCCTGATGCTCCCTAGGAACACAAAACTCTAGGCTTCTTTCCTTCCTTCCAGGTCCTATAAGCTACTTACCTGTGGCCCGGTACCCCCCAAGACTTGGTGCCTCAGGGAGCTGCCCTTTCCTTTCGTAATTAAACCAAATTGGTGCTGGGACACTCCATTTGGGATGCTAGTAAGCCCCTACTTCAGGTAGTCAGGAGCCCTCTTGATGCATCCACATGCAACCTGTTTCTATGCCCACTCTCAGGTTCTGCACCTACTGCCCTTCCCGTTTCCATCTCAGCCCACCACCCTCTCTCTTCACTTACCTTGTGAGGCATTTATGTAGAGCAGACTCCCTAGCTATGCTGTGTAGCCCAAAGTAAAACCTTAAACTGAGAACTAGATGGCACTGTATGAGAAGGCATTGGCCCCCCTCTGCCTGCAGGGCCTGGGGGCGGGGGTGTCTTGCCAGACCCCTGCTTGCTGCCTCTCCTTAGTTAGCCTCCTCAGTCTGTCCTGTTCTGGCTTTCTTTTCCTTTTGCTCCCCTCCTCCTCTGCCCAAGAAAACTCAAAATCCCTCTCTCTTTCTATGCAAAGTAATTTGGCGCCCACATAGTTCTGCTGTCTCCTTCCAAACCAAGGCCCTTTCATATCTAGAGATCATCAAGGTGCTTTTCCAAACAACGAACCAGCTCCTGTGAATTGTAAGAACAAGAGTGTTCTAGGAGGGCCCCAAGAGACTGCCATTGCTCTGCAGCTGAAACTGTGTCTTCCTAAATCCCAAATGCTTAAGGGTTTGGTATCTCAAAGATTTTATTGAAGTTTGTGAATTAAATGCAAAGCTTCAGCTGTTTTCAAAGTAAGATCAAAGGAGTGGTGGCTTTCTGCTTTCTTCCCAGGTGACAGCTACATCGTGACCAGGTATTTAAAAGAAGTGACCTTCAGTGTCATTTTTTAAACTGTTAGGCTATTCAGCTTATTCATACTACTTGACTCTTTAATTACCAACAGATTTTAAGTACTGTGACCAAGAAGAAAATGACAGACAGATTTATATTTTTGTCACCATGTTTATCTTCTTTTTTTCAATCTTCATATTTGAATTTCATTTCCCTAATTGCAGACAAAGACCTAAGCAACTAATGATTCTACTGTGTTTGGAACTCTAGACTTGTTTAATATTTAGTGTAAGTTATAACATGAAAAAAGATTTTGTACCAATTGGTGTGGCCACCAGCTCCCAAAAGAAAAATACTGAATAAAGTTAAAGTTGAGACTAGTGCTAAAATACAGGAAAAACAAAAATATATCTAACCGTTCACTAATATGAAGAGAAGTAAAAGGTGCCTGCTCCAGTATTGGCACAACTAAAGTGTCAGAAGGCCTTTCTGCACAGGCACACGCCCACTCGTGGCGCTGTGATGTGCTGCTCTGATTTCATAGGCTGCAGGTTCTGGTACATAGAAATTATTCTAGAGTCTTGCAGCAGGGCCCTGTCTCCCTTGTCTCCTCTTTCCTGCTTGCCTCTTCTCTCGCTGTCTGTCTGCTTGGCCTCACGCTCCTCTTTTATTGTCCTCTCTCTCATTCTCTCCTCTCCTTTCTCAGTACACACTGATGATTCATCAAGGCATACTCTTCTTTAATGATATCCTTATGGTGTGGTGGTCTGAAAAGCCGCATGAGTTTTTCTTACACCTCTTAGAAAATCCAGTGCACTAAGTTTTCCCAAGGTAAGCACCTTACTGAGATGCAATGAGTACTGTCGGTTTTGCATTTTATGTTCTAAGCCTCTAGAGTATCACTTTAGAGAATTGCATCTGCAGCTACCAGGAATCCTAGTTGATCAAAGAACAGCTTCCCTTCACAGTGGCTCATTCTCTGTGATAAAGGGGGTAAGGGGGTGGGGGAGTGGGAATGAGATGAGGAAAAAAAAAAAAGAGCACACAACGATTTTTGCAATAGCCATCAGGAATTTTTACACGGGTTCCCTTTTAAATGTACTGACATGTGTAACTGACCATTCTATAGCTTCCCTTTCCTTTCCCAACTGCATTAAGTTGGGACTCTGGGTATTCATTTGTGTTCGTATTTTCAGGATGCTACAGATTAAACATAAAAAGGGAGAGACGGATTCTGTGCACGTTACGTTCAGATTTTTCTCTATGGAACTTTGCCAGTTTTGTAGCCTTCCTACAATAAATGGAAATCCTCTCCCCCCGCCCCCACAAAGAAACTGTCTTAGACCTCCTTGTCAATTTCCATCCATCTGTCCAAATGCCACCTCTGTACCAGAAAGCAGTGGCACTGTCAGTAATTCTTTGGGAACCAATGCCCCGCACTGCGGCTTTGCTGGTAACTGAATAGTGTTTGTTCTTCAATGAAAACTCTCAGAACAGAACACCTTATTGTTCCAGATGGTAAGAGAGTTTAGACTAGGGCCCCCTGGGTAGGGTTGGTTCATCTCTGCTCTCTGCAGTGTCTCAGCACAGCCACCATACATGCTTTGCAGGGAATGGGACGTTTTCTAGGCACAGTAATTAGAATTGATTGACAGTGCATGATCACCCCAGTTGTTTCTTCAGATTTACTTACAATTTCTTAGACTCCCCACTGCTTCAGCAGGGATACTTCTCCCTTACTGAGAAAGCCTTGCAGTTTGTTTTCACTATTTTGATGACCTTTACAGGATATTAAGGGTCTGTTATTTTCTTGTCAGAATGTTCTCCCTCTATATATAATATACCATTTGATGGTACACTAAGATGGGATGCTGCTTTGGGGTTCTCCTGTCATCCCTTTTTTCCCATCACCAGTGTTATCTGAGTGAATGCCTGTTAAATTTCTCCAGTGGTAGGGTTGGTATCAGATACATTTCCCTCTGGGATGTATAAGACTTTAGTGTCATTTTTGCCAGAACACCTGGGCCACTGCATGGCCTGTAGCTTTGTTCTCTGCCCTGGTCCCAGGAACTTTTGCTCAAAGTAAGGTAGGCCCAGAGTTTCTTGTCTGCATTCCATTCAAAAACATTACTGTAATAGAAAGAAAAGCTAAAAGGATGCCACTCCTGGAATTGGAATACAGGCTTTCTGGAAAATCTCCTGTGAATAAAATCTGTTTTTCCTGCTGTCCTTCTGGTCTGATTAGTCACGGTCCTTCAGCCTGTGTCTTTACTCTCAGAAGCTGACCAGATCTAACGGGAATTCCCAGTCACAGCTGGGCTGGGGGCTTGGCATCAGGTCTGTATTTGAGTGGATTTACTAGGTAACCTCAGGCAGGTGGCCTTACTCTGCTTCATGAAGACTTTATTAGGTCACAACGTCAATAGCAGTAACGTCTACCCTGATTGATGTAGGAATCAAACAGATCATACAGTAACTGCCTGATCTCCCATCATTTCTCCTTTCTCCTCTTCCCCTAACGGAACGTTAAGTCCAGCAGTGCTGAATGTCTTGTGCTGTGTGTGTCGCTCTAATACATTGCCTACTGGATTCCCTCCTGACTCTGCACATCTTTCACATTGCCCTGAGACCACCCTCTTGCCCCCAGTGACCCATACATGCGTGCACACCCACACACCTGTGTATACAACTCTGCCATATACAGTTCCTCCCATACATGCACCCCCCCCACCCGCAACGTGTACGCATGTGCACACACACAAACATGCTCTCCCTCTGCTAAGCGTTCAGGAGCCCTGTGCCTGCTTTTGTTGTTTTTCCCAGCTCGAAATGTAAATTGTTCATAGGTCTGGCTATGTCAGTCCTTGAGAGCAGGATTTTCTCTTACTTATCTTTGTAGCTCCAGTAACCCATACAGTATTCCCACTTTTTTTTAAGTATTTGTCTCTTAAGTGAATCCTCAAGTCAAAACTAGTGATTTTGCTTATTCAAAAAAGTCTACTGGAGGCAGTTTTTAAAGTGCCTTACATATGTTAGAATAGTAAGTTAGCATATTTCATATATTTTGAATTGATAACAATTTTCAAGGCAGACCAAGAAGAGAGAGGTTAGGTAATTTGGGGAAGATCTTGGTGGTGTTCAGTTTTGTAGACTTGACAGGGCATTAATTATTGTAAGGCATTGCTCCAGAACTCAGACATGCGATTTCATCTTGAGCATAAACTCAAGATTACTATCAAAAGCTCTTTGCAAAGTTCTCTGCTTCTGATAGATGCCAGTTATAGCTCAGCTTTCTTGGTTATAGTTAGAGAAAATTTTAGAAGTAGGCAGTTCTTTAAGATTTACAGTTTTTTAAAAACTTTCTGATGATTTCTTGGTTACTTAGTATTCCAGTTGCATTTTTTACTATGCTGCTTCTTTCCCTGCCATTCTGAACGGGAGGGCCTTTCAACTGTCCTCTGTTGACTTTCCCCCATTAACAGCCCAATTGTGTGATTTTTACTAGGTCAGCAGGAGATTTGCCAAAGCACTACAGAACCTAACCCCATGTTTATTCTAGGTTATAGAGTGACTTTTGAATCTGTACTTATTTATTCTGCATACTATAATCACACACAGGAATTTCTTTCTGCTTAACTTTCCTTGACCTTTTATGTTACTGTGCTGCGCACCCCATAGGTTCCTCCAGAGGCTATTTGGAATGTGCCTATTAAAAACCTCAGGGGACGTGTTTGAAATTTTACTTCATGCTTTAAAGGTGACATTTTGATATACTCAGTGTACTTCATATATAATTTTCTAGTGCAAAATCAGGGCTGAGTGAACTCTTAGAAATGTTCTGAAAGGGAAATGTTTCTTTTTGTTTTAGTTTAAAATATCTCAAGTATGTTCTCTACTCTCTTTCTGTAGATTGTGTTTGGTGAGATTGCTAATGAGATGCTAGTTTATTTCCTATGTTTATATCTTATGGACTCATGGAATTATTAAATGGAAAGGACGAGAATGACAGGCCTAGTTCAGGCAAATGGACAGGAAGTAAAATGATGAGAAACATATCTATCTCAGGTTTGAACTCTTCAGTAGGAAAGTAGGAGAGGTTGTTTAAAAGTATGTTCACTTTCAAAGCAATCCTGGCTGTCAGGATACATCTCGGTGACTTCTACATTTTTTTTTCTGCTCCCAGGCGGCTGTAGTAGTGGTTTTCAATTTTGCTATGGTTCTGCTCATTTTTCCTGCAATTCTCAGCATGGATTTGTACCGACGTGAAGACAGGAGATTGGATATTTTCTGCTGTTTCACCAGGTACATTTTCTGGCTGTTGTGGCTTTTATTCACCAGGTACAGAGTGTAAGTGTTTGAGAACTCATTCACCTATGGGCATGGAAGGGAATGCCGTTAACACGGCTTACCCGAGTGTGCTGGAGGGAGAGGAAGTAACAGAGAATGTTTCCCTGGGGGGAATGTCAGAATCCCTGGGGTCTCCCCACAAACTGAACATTCTCACTTCCCTAAGGTTCTGGTACATGTGATCATTTTTTCTGTCATGAACCAGCAATTGTGATGATAGGCGGTATGTCCTTTCTCTGCGGATTAGGGCAGAACAAAAATTGAAAAACACCCATCTACAAAAAAATAGAGCACTTTGGGTGTTGGGAGTTTTTTTGGTTTGTTTTGCTTTTAGGAATTATTCTTTAAGGGATTCAACAGCATGTAACTTGATTCAGCCAAATTGAGGATCGACTAGGCCTCCTGTGACTTACTGTGTTTTAAATCGGGCTTTTTTTTGTGGAGTTAAAGATACAGTGTTTCTGCCCTAAATCAGAACTATGTAAAATGGATATGCGCAGTCACTATCAAAAATAAAGTTTCAATAAAACATCAGGGTGTGTTTCCCTCTTTCAGCCCCTGTGTCAGCAGAGTGATTCAGGTTGAACCTCAGGCCTACGTGGAGACTCAGGAGAACACCCGCTACAGCCCCCCACCGCCCTATAGCAGCCACAGCTTTGCTCACGAAACACAGATCACCATGCAGTCCACGGTGCAGCTGCGCACGGAGTACGACCCCCACACGCACGTGTACTACACCATGGCGGAGCCGCGCTCTGAGATCTCCGTGCAGCCTGTCTCCCTGCCCCAGGACACCCTTAGCTGCCAGAGCCCTGAGAGTACCAGCTCCACCCGGGACCTGCTCTCCCAGTTCTCAGATGCCAGCCTCCACTGCCTGGAGCCCCCTTGCACCAAATGGACACTCTCATCTTTTGCAGAGAAACACTATGCTCCTTTCCTCTTAAAACCAAAAGCCAAGGTAACCTGCCAATAGAAGACTCCGTCTGGTTCCAAGAAATGACATAACAGGGTCCTTTGGAATTCATCAGATGGCTTCTTCGTGTGTGATAGATTTCAGGTCTCTTCAGGAGCCCACCTGTGTAGAGAGCACGGAGCCATTTTAATGAACTTATCTTTCTGTAGGAGTGAATGTCTACATAGCAAGTGTTTCTTTGAATGTAGATCAGCTTCTGATTTTTCATGAGCTTGTTTATAAAATGCAGTTACTGTAAATGCACATCTTTCCCTCTGAGAAAATGACCCCTCATTGTTAGGTCAGGACCAGTGTGGTGGTAAAAGTCAGGCATAAACCACATAATTCACCTTTGTTGGTTCTGCTCCTCTGAATCTGACCTCTCCTCTTGTTCTGTTGCAGGTGGTTGTGATCTTCCTTTTCCTGGGCTTGCTGGGGGTCAGTCTGTACGGGACCACCCGTGTCCGCGATGGGCTGGATCTCACAGACATTGTGCCTCGGGAGACCAGAGAATATGACTTTATTGCTGCACAGTTCAAATACTTTTCTTTCTACAACATGTATATAGTCACCCAGAAAGCAGACTACCCGAATATCCAGCACTTACTGTACGATCTCCACAAGAGTTTCAGTAATGTGAAATACGTCATGTTGGAAGAAAATAAACAGCTTCCCAAAATGTGGCTGCACTACTTCAGAGACTGGCTGCAAGGTAAGAGGCTGTGGGACTTTTGTCCTTTGTGAGCATTCTTCCTTGGTCTTTGGCACGTTTCGCTTCCACAACTTCCCTTGTGGAACTTGTGGTTCATTGTATTAAAGTGTTAGATTATAATGTAACACTGACATGTTTCACTAATTTCTAAGTGGTGATTCAAATTCTTACACAGGCTATTTCTGGGGCAGCCTCCCAAATCTGACTTTTACCTATGAAATGATGCTCACAATTCAAGCAGGTGACTCAGGAACTTCTGTAGGAATTTGAGTGCATCTTAGGAAAGGGGGAGCTATGTCATAAAATGTGGGACTCGTTACCTCCTGTGCTCTTTTTTGGGGGGTGAGGGATTAGTTTGGTAACCAAGTGAAACCAGTTTTGATGGAATTTCTGGACTGACTCATTATTAAATTACAGCTTACTCTACCAGTGGATTTTGTATCACTGGTGAATGTAATTTAAAATTCCATAGTTTGACCCATCTTTTCATTTGGCCTATGAAGGGAACTTATAAATGCTTGATCCCATCTCACAGTATTTCATCAATAATCAAAATCTGTTTTAAAGTGCCTAACTTAGCTTCATGCCTTACCCTTAGAAACATTTCTAAGAAATGGTAGTCAGCAGGAGAAAAAAAATGGTCTAAATTTGCTTCAGACTGCTCACTGAATATAAATGTTTTCAGTGATTTCAAGGACATCTGTTCATTTATTCTGTGTTGACACATGCAAAATGAAGTGGAGAATCAAGATAATTATCCACACAATTCAAGCAAAAATGCTTTTACTGAAATACCCAAATAATTATGGCCCCCAACACTTTTTGGCTTAAGTTATCCAAATGATTGTCTTAATTTCCCACTTAATTAGGCTTGTTTAAACACAGATTTAAGTGCCTTTTTTTGGTCTTAAGTCAATACACTTGAATATCAAGGTTATGCTGCCAGTTTCCCTGTGAGTTGTATGAAGCAGTAACAACTTGAGTTTGATTGAAAATTGTTCCCTGTAGTTTCTGGCCATCATTTGTGTTCCCAGAATTTTATTCATACATGTATTTCAGGTTGGAACTTTTTTTAAGGAAGGCAAAGAAAGCAACATGACACTGATAACTATTTTGTAACATGCTTGTGAAATCAGCTTGAATTTGTTCCAAGTCTGATTTTGTACAGTAGTTTGGGAAACAGTATTTTTTGGATAATGAGTCAAAAGAGGACCAGACAGTTGAGTTTCCCTGCTTTTCATTTTTTCCCCATTGGCCAAAGACATGCAAATAACTTGCCACAAATGACAAAGAGATCTGCAGTGTCTGCCAGCATCTGAGCAAAGGAGGGTTATTGTAGAATTGATTTCAGTGTCTTCAGCCATTCCTTTCGCTGCTCAATATGGCTCTTTAGGCCCAGCTTGGGGAGGGGGCAAGGAGCACTGTCTACAGCCAGGGTGGAGGGCTGATTTTTTAGAGTGTATTGTAAATTATCCCTATGCTTTCATCTCTTTAAAGACCTAAAGCTGTTGGACTTGAGGATCTTTTTTTTTTATTATTTTTTTTTATTTTTATACATACAAGCTGGGGTACAGGCCAGAGGTGTGGGGCGGCGAGAGGGTTCACCTGAGATAGAGCAGGGAGCAGAACAGGCAGATCAGAAATACACTGCTGAGAGGAGCAGTGGGCGAGGCAGGAGGGGTCTGCCGCACCATGTGGGATTCTCCCTGGCCAGGCATCGAACTGGCGTCGCCGCTGCCGACAGCTCCACAGCGCAGCGCTTAACCGCTGCGCCACCGGGGAGGCCCGAGGATCTTTTTTTGAAGGTACACTTGAATCATGTTTTGGTTGCTAAGTAAACAGCACCCACCTAGACTCCATGAGGTCTATTTGTGGTCCCAGCCAGCCTGAAATTCTGCATTGGATCTTATATGGTCTAGCAGAGCCCTGTACACAGGAGGCCAGATACAGAGACTCTTGGCTGTTTGTGTGATTTTACAGGTCTATTGAGTGATTGATTTTGTCTTTGAAATATGTCCTCCTCAGAAATACTCTTATCCTTGTATCAGCTTCCCAACATTTTGTGTGGTTTTTAAGTGATGGGGGGCGTGGGAATCCTCTTGGTTTTTGTTTTGTTTTTTTAAATATCATCCTGTTATATTTATCAACATTCCAATAGTTTTGAGGGGGGGTTTAACTCATAAAAATACATAATGATAATACTGAAATTATCCTGTGTGTCATCTTTAAACATATGCAAATGAGATGTGGCTAGAGATTTTTTAAAAACCATGCTGTGTGTGTTATATACAAATGGTGTTCATTTATATTTCACACTGAATTATGCAACTAAAGGGTAGGTTAATGTTTTCTTTCAGGGTTCCAAATCAAGGAAAAATTGTCAATTGGGATAAATGAGCTCAGAACTTTTCACTAGAAAATAAATTTAGTAAAATGAGAAATGTTAGAGCTAAAACTTGAGTGTTTTGCTGTAAAATAAATGTCATAGTTCCTTCCTACAGTGTACATGTGTTGGGACATAAAATGTTGGCCAAAGGGCCATGGAAGCAAATCTTTGTCCCTTGTTTTGTGTCCAGGATCATGTATTTATTGTGCATGTACTTAGGCCAGTGCATTGTTACTTGAGGTGTTGGGTAAATAGTCAGAAAATAATGAACTAGCTATGAGAGAACTCAACTTTTCTGTAAAGTCAGTGATTGTTTTTTGTTCATCGTTGAGTCCCTGGTACACTGAGTGGCATCCCAGGGGGCTGAGAATGATGAGTTTAATTGGCGCTGGGCTTTACCTCCCAAATTGGATCTTTCTTCCTTTATTAATGCATGAGTATTTAAAACTGCACTCAGATTTTGGGTCACTGCTGTTTGCTGCCAGACCCAAGTTAACTCTACTGCCTTCAGCAGATATTTCCAGGACAGTCTGAAACCTGAGCGCCTCAAGTTGATGGGCGTCAGGCTGTCTGGGTTCAAAGCTTGGCCTGTGTTGGGTGGTCCTTGGCCATTACTTAATGGTTCCAAGCCTCAGTTTCCCCCTCTCTAAAATGGAAACAATAACATGAATAGGGCTGTATCACCAAATTGTTGGAAGATTTAAAGGAAGGGTAATCGGTATAAAACAGCTCACTCAGTGCACTAAAGAGCCTGAGCTGCTCTTTAGGATTCACAGGTTAAGGGGGTTAAAAGTTCCATATAAGCCATGAAGTGATGAAAATTCTATCAGGGTGAGGAAAACAGATCAGACCTCTTTTGGGGAGGGGTGGGGAGGGAGATTCTTCCGTTCCTATTCATATTTTTCAAAAACTGAAGAAGAAAAGGCTTTCGGTAATAAAATAACATCTGCTCACTGTGGCTTGTCGTGTGCATGCCTCCTTGCTATGCAAAAGTCTGTGTGAGAATTCGGAGCCGAGCCATGCTGGTGGTCTCCCCCATCTCGCCACCCTCCACACTTGCCCCCTGGCAGGGCTTTCTTTTACTCTGGAGCCCATGGTCCTCATCCCCAAATTGTTCTTATAAAAACAATGCCCACAGCAATGTGGAAGGAAGGTTTATTTTAGAGTGACAGAGACAGAAGTAGGGCCCTGTGCTCCCTGATCCCCCCCATTTCAAACCCCAAGAAGCACAGTTGGGGAGGGGGTATCTTTGAAGTCACTCAAGGCATGTCATGAAATGAATAAACCCTGCTCCCTTCTTACTGGCATGCCTAACCCGGGCATGTGCAACTTGTTCCAAAGATGTGGTTTCCTCAGCCGCTGGTGCTTGGAAGTTCTACTTGGGAGGTGATTTGGGGGGAGCAGGGCTATGAAAAGGGGGAAAGAGGAGAGTGTGCACACCAGCGATCACTCAGACCCTAAGGTCGGGTCACCAGGGCCCTGTTTTCTCTTCCAACACGCTTATCTCTTTACAGCTGTAGCCAAACCGTCAGGTCTGTAATGATGGTTTTGATTACAGAGGCCAAGCGCAGCTGTGTGTGGTGGGCTGGCGCGTTCGCCCATCCCCCAAGCCCAGAAAGCTCTTTTCCTTCCCCTCCCCGGGCTTGTGGTTTGTCATCTGTTCTCACAGAGCCCCCTTGTATTGGCCTGTGGCTTCCTGTTCTCAATCTGATCCAAATTTACCCTGTGAGGTATTTCCCTGTGCACACGCGTGCTCCCTCCCTGCCCTCCCTCCACACCCCATCTTTGGAGGAAGGGTGGCAAAGAGGAAGAGAACAGTCTAGAGTGAATAGGTGTTGGCTGTGATCTTTACACAACCTGGCAGCCGATCCCACAGCTTGTATTAGCTCCACAAGTCAAACAGATGGAACAAATTGACAGAATCTCATTCACTCACCCTGAGCTGGAGAAGCAGCTGAGTTGCTGTTTGAAGTTGGGAGTTGAATGTGTTTTCTCCCCTCTGAGTGGGAATTTCAGGTTGTGTTGGAGAACCTGTGGCTTAGCACCCCAGTAGTGGTGTGCCCCAGTTAGTGGGAATGGTGTGTCTTCCTCACCTACCAGTTAGCCCTCTCTCAACTTTCTTTCATGCTTTCTTTTGGAGTAAGACCTGGGGGAAACGGGGAGGTTTTTTTTAAGGTAAAGGATGTGTATTTGTTTCTGAGAAATAAGTATTTCCCCCCTTCCACCTTTGAAGCAATGAATACTACCAACTTGAAGTTCATTTATGAAAAATCTCCTGGTGTCAATTGAACTTGAATTAGAAACAAGTAGAATGTCGAGGGTCTGGCTTCACATCTGACTCCCTTGTGAGCTGAGCTCTGCTCGCCCCCACCTCCCCAGTACCAGGATGATTCTGGGTAAGGATGTAATGTATCACACACATTCGCCTTTTCTAGGACTTCAGGATGCATTTGACAGTGACTGGGAAACTGGGAAAATCATGCCAAACAATTACAAAAATGGATCAGATGATGGAGTCCTTGCCTACAAGCTCCTGGTGCAAACCGGCAGCCGTGATAAACCCATCGACATCAGTCAGGTACTCTCACTGCCCCACACCAGGGGAGTTTGGGTGCTATTGAGCAGAGCTTTGGTGCTGCTGCCATTTTGAAGACTGACTGACAGCCCGCAGTCCCAGCCTGTGGTCTCTGCAGGCCTGCCCATCGAAACTGGTAGAAAGGATATTGAGTTGGCTTTTAATTTACTTCATCCCCCTGCCTGATGTTGTGATTGCAGGGAAGCCAGAGAGCCGCACTTTGCTCTTCTATCAAATGGCACAGTGTCCAGTGAGGCAGTGTAGGATTTCAGACGTTAGAAGTGCTGTATTACAGTGGTTTTTTTTTGGATTCTGGTGCTTGTTATCATGTTGGTCTTGATTATATTCAAACTTGGAAAGATGGGTTCATTGAGTCATATGAATGAACAGAATTTGAGGTGGGTAGGTGGGTTAGGAGATATGAGGGGTCACCAGAAGTGTTAGAGATTTGTTGAATTTGGTCACCCTGGCCCAAGGAGTAGGGAAGGAGGACAGCAGATTGCTCTGTCATGAGTGAGGCATCCAAAATTTCCAGTCCATGGGATCTGAGAGGACTCACCTTTCTGCTCACTCCCCCCAAAAAGGTGCCTCTTTTTGGCAGTCGTATACTCCAGCTGCATTTGCATGTTCTCTGTGATGCTGGGATTCCAGCATGTCCCTTTTGATCCCTCTGGCATGTTAGGGACTGTGTTTGAGCCCTTCTGGTTTCAAATGAGGCCAGCACTACTACTGGCTTTCCGAGGTCTTAGTCCCTCTGCTCTTTGTATCTTACTTGCTTCACCTTCAGGCACATGCTAATGATCTTCCCAGCAGCTCTGTTTATTGTCTTCCCTTTTTTGCTGGCATTAAAGGTGACAGATTTACAAAGTACATTGTTCAGAGTTATTATGGAGCGGGAACATGGTGCTTTACAGCTATACAGGGCAGACTGTCAGGACTGACAGAGGTGTGGGCAGAGATGCCTGTTTGAGAGCTAACGGGGGTGGGATGGGAAGTGGGGGTGGGAGGGACCCTGGGATGCCCAGGTATTGAGTTGACTTTAGGGTCTAGGGACACCAAGGCCCACATTTGATTGGTCTGGGCCTGGGACATCAGTTCCTCTGCCTGGGAGGGAGAGAAGCTCATGCACTGAGGCCATGGGCCGTGCTAGGTAATCCCAGGGATGACTTGAAGACATACAATTGTTACATATCCTGTAGGTTAATTGAATCCAGATCCCTGAAGTGTAGTTCTCTCACTCTCCTCTTCTCTTTCTTCCTTCTTTCATTCTTTTAACTGCTGTCACCGGTGTTTTCATTTTGTTAAAAGAGAAAAAAAAAGGAAAAGAATTGGAACCAGGCCTGAATCTAAAGTAAACAGGAAAAGTGTGTAAGAGAGACAGTGTGTGTGTGTGTTGTATTTGTGTGTGTGTCTTACAGTTTTACACCTAAGCAAGGCTCATATGACCCTAAATTAAGAGGAGTGTAGCATGGGGCATGCGTAGGACTTGGCCTCCTGAATGTGTCCAGCCCTCTCAGAAATCAGATTTCTCAGAAAGACTGTGGTGAGCTCTGCTCTCCCCTGTCTTTGTGGCGATGGACATTTTTTGAAAACACAGGTCATAGGAGGCTAGTGTTAGCAAAATTTATACAGATGTTGTTTTATTTTTATAGCTCTCCTCCATTTACTGGGTGGCATTTCCTTCAGTGTTAACAACAGAGGTTAACTGCACACAGACGTGTACAGGGATTCTTGCCAGGTTTTCCCCCCTTCCCCTCCTATAAATATGTTTCTCCAGATTGTTCATTCTCCGCCTTGGCTGCAGACACTCTTTTAGCATTCAGATTTAATTGGTTCAGTCAATTCCTGGACCATCTGCAGAACTGTGTGTTTGTTATAAACACACTGATTATTGCATCCTCTGATGAGTGCATTTTGAAAGAAACCAAAGGTGTTCTGATAGGCTTTTCTACACTTTCAGACAGTGGGCATTCTATTCTTTGTTGCAGATGCCAGTGCAAATCCCTGCTTATTTTCTTTCTAGGAGGAGCATGTTTGCCCCAAGCCCCATTCTGAAAGCCCCTGTTCTCCCATTTTGCAGTTGACTAAACGGCGCCTGGTGGATGCAGATGGCATCATTAATCCCAGCGCTTTCTACATCTACCTGACGGCGTGGGTCAGCAATGACCCTGTGGCTTACGCAGCCTCCCAGGCCAACATCCGGCCTCACCGTCCGGAGTGGGTCCACGACAAAGCTGACTACATGCCAGAAACCAGGCTGAGAAGTAAGTAGCCCTCTGTCAAGCGCCTGAAGCGCAGAGAGCCACCCACCCTACTCCTGAATACTCAGTCACACCCCCATTTGTTGACACTAGCCAGGGTTCAAACGTGTAAACAGAACAATATATTTCTTTTAGTTTAAAACTCCGGGAGACAGATGAGGCCATGTAATAGAATACAACCCATGCTCTATCACTTCGAGAAATAAGAGTCTCTAATCACAGTTTGTAGCTTGAACTCTGAGACGTCCACCAGGCTTTTCTCTCTAATGCCAGCTGTTCCATGTGAAATGAAAGTTGGGGACGCCTCCAGGTTGAGTGTTATTTTACTATTACAGAGTTTTATCGCTCGGGATTATGTGTTTATCTTAACTTTGTCAACTCTGGTGTTGAAGGGATTTTTGGCAATTGGGTTATTCCTATAAGCCACCAAGCACCTGTACTCTGTCAAAGCTGTTTAAGCCAGAGCAGAAAAATCTGTATACAACAGTGTCCTTTTCCTTTGTCCTCTCACCCTTGACTTTGAGTAGAGGTTCTTTGTGGATTTAATTTGCACCTAGGTTAGAGATATTAGTAACTTATACCTTGCGTATTAGGCTAAGGGAGGATGTAAGAAAGAGACGGTGTGGCTGGAGAGCAAGCGAGTTGTGCTTCTCTGTATCTAAACCCCAGCGCCCGTGGCAAGCAGCCAAGGCTTGTCTTAATGAAAATTTATAGTTGAGATTATAATAGGGCAAATCATGTTTAGCAAGTCAACTGAATGACCCCAAAGGGTCTGGAACACACAACGGCAGTAACTAAATGCTTGTTGTGTAAGGCTTTCTTCCCCTGCTGCTGAAGACTTAGCATTGCATTAAAAAAGAAGCATGGAAGGTTTAAGTGTGTTAGATCCCTAAAAGGATAAGAAAGCATTTTTCTCAGCAAAGCATGACTTTTGAGTTATTTTGTTCTCATAAGTGACTAAGTAAAGCAGTTTGAACTTGGTATTTTCACTTGTGTCAGGTGAACAAAAACTGGTCCCACAATTTCATTCTTAAGTTGTTTAGACCCATTACAAAGAGTGACTGCTTCTAGAAGATTAAATCAAGGTTAAGTAAACAGATCACAGGCTCCCCCTACCACCAAAGAAAGAAAATCAAAGGTTGATTAATGTTAAAATTTTTTTAAATCAAAGATTAAAATTGTAGAGACCCAGAGACTATCATCTGTCCTTTTTGTCCTTTAAGTAGAAAGAAAAGCAGGCAGTGGGCTTCCTTGCGGAGTTCTCGTTCTGTTTTTTGCAATTGTGGAAAATAGGGGGACATACCTCTGGCCAACAGTGAGAATTTGTCTCCGCCCTTTCCTGCTCGAATTACACCCAGTTGCCTTTCTCAGTTTTGCAAGGAGCCCCTTAACATGGCCTCTCCCCACTGCTTCTCTGTCCAGTCCCCGCAGCAGAGCCCATCGAATACGCTCAGTTCCCTTTCTACCTCAATGGCTTGCGTGACACCTCAGACTTTGTGGAAGCGATCGAAAAAGTCCGAACCATCTGCAACAACTACACGAGCCTGGGGCTCTCAAGCTACCCCAACGGGTACCCCTTCCTCTTCTGGGAGCAGTACATTGGCCTCCGCCACTGGCTCCTGCTGTCCATCAGCGTGGTGCTGGCCTGCACGTTTCTGGTTTGTGCTGTCTTCCTCCTGAACCCCTGGACGGCTGGGATCATTGTAAGTTTATTCTAAGGGTCTTTGTGGAAGTCAAATTCCTTTCAGCATAGCTCTTTCTGTAGGCGGGAAGTTTTGTTTATGTCTGGGCCTCTGGAGGAGGGTATAGATTGCATCATTCCATACTATATTTATTCTGCTCGAGGTGGGAAGGTTCATGGTTAGGTAGAGTCCTTAATGGCTTTAATTTTGTGTCCCCTCTCTTACAGCTTTAAACATTTTGTGTAAAGATAGCATATGTTCCATTAATAGCTCTGAACGTTTATTAAATATAAATACTCAGAGCATAGCTAATTTTTTTAAGTGTTTTTATGTGACTAGATCCCAGATGTAATATATAGAAAGTTCTTCTAAACAGAGGGATAATTAGAAAAGTTAGGACAGTGGTGGTGTATGGATGAAATGGTTTTCTGGTTTTACAGTTTAACTCTTCAGGGAATTGATAAACTAGTATTACTGATCTTTTTTTTTTTTTTCATCCTTTCTCCAAGTATAATACTTTAAGATTTTTAAGTAAGTTTTCATGTACAGCCTAATAAAATCACGGCAGTGTTTAAAATTCCATGAACTGTGGTATAGCCTTCAAAATGCCAAAATTATAAAAACAGACCAGTTCTTGTTTCTGTACCATAACTGTCTGTATATAGCAGGTATGTTAAAAGGTAAATGTTTAGTCTGTAGGAGTTTTCATGGTCCTTAAGAAATTGATGTTGTCCATCTTTCATTAGCTTATTGAAAGAAAGGAAAGGAAACTTTCATTATACTTGTCTTCCCTTCCCACCGCTGCCAACATCTCACCCCCAAGGAGGAAAACTCATTCTCTCCTCTTACATCTGTATCAAGTTTATGATTTTGTTTGTATTTTCTCCCCTTTGGCCCAAGCAACTCCAGAGTTCACCTCACAGTTTTCTTTCCATCTCCCTGAAAAATTTTACAAGGTGGATGAAAGGCAAACAAAAGCTTGTCTTTAGGTTTAACTGTTCCTTGTGTCCACCCCGGTTGCTCCACATTTCTTCAAAGTGAAGAGGTTGTAACCTGACCTGCATCGGCTAACCACTCATCCCATCTCCCTGCTTAACTTGCTTCCAAGTCATCCTCACTTAGTCCATGGGCTCTCCAAGTAAAAATGTAGCTACTTTTATGTAACAGTTAAAAAAAAAAGAGAGGGTACACCCATTCTTTCTGCTTTCTTTCCAATAGAGAGTAAGCAATCAAAAACTTTAGTTTCAGTTCACATGCAAGTTGAAGGATGGCCTCTGATGATTAAGGTCAAAACAGAAGGAAATACCTCATTTTAAGTTAAATGTGTATCTAGCTATGAATCCATGTTTATGTGATTCCTTGTAGCTGGCTCTGGTGGAATAGTTTTGAAAATTTTTTGCCTGTTAGTTTAGGGATATTAAGCAGTTTACAGTAGAGTACTAGCCTTTGCCTTTATGTATTGCAGCCTCACTATCCCAAAGTTGTCCCAAAGTCTCCTTTCCCAGCAGGGAGATACTAAGTCAGGAAGTAAAGGCAGCTGTTAAAGCAAATCAGCAGCTTCATTGTATTTAGGTTCCAGGTCTTTCTCAGTGCGAGATCTGAAGTGAGGCCATGTTAGCTCGCTAACACTTGCCCCAGTTTTCAAAACCTAGTGTTTGTGTACAGCCACTCACCCACTGTTTCTTCTTCAAGGTGACAGTCCTGGCTCTAATGACTGTGGAGCTCTTTGGCATGATGGGCCTCATTGGAATCAAGCTGAGTGCGGTGCCTGTAGTCATCCTGATCGCGTCCGTCGGCATCGGAGTAGAATTCACCGTTCACGTGGCTTTGGTATGGGAGACATTTGCAGCAGAAGCATTGTAAATAGGCAGCGTATTTCCTCTAGCTCTTTTAGCTTCCAAGTTGGGAACCTTTTACTTTTATCCATTATCAAGGAACAATACACATGACACACATCACAGCAAAAAGTCTAGAGCATAACCATTCCCTAGAAGGGACTGAAAGTTGACTGGACTCCATTACCTCTTGGGAAGTCTAAGGAGAAGGGCATCAGAAGTGAGAGTTAAACGGTCCACATCAGCAGTAGGGAGTGTTGTCAGTGGGCCAGGAAGTCATCTGCTAATTTGGTATTGTCATTAGTATCACTGTGGGCCCTAAATTTGTCAGTTTTGTTTCTGAGACAGATTGTGTGTGTGTGTGTGTGTGTGTGTGTGTGTGTGTGTACTTATGCACATGTGTGCATGAATGCACTCAGTTTTTTAAAACCACAGCAATAAAGCAAGGGATAAAATGAGGCCACACTCACAGGCCTGGTAGAGATGGCATAATTGAGGGTGAGGCAAGTTGGCAGCCAAGGAAATAGCCTGAGGCCTACGAGCAAAGGCCCAGGTGCTCACTGCCAAAGAGCTGGCTCTTCCCTCTAAGCCCACCCAGAGCTTTCGACTTCCCAGCCTCCAAATTCATGACAGCAGAAAGAGAACTAGTGTTGTACTAAACAGGAATGTTTTCCCCTTTTTCTTTTTATGCCCAGTCATGTGAAGGCTTTGTTGAGGAAGCTAAGCTTCAAGAGTCTGAGAGAAACTCATTGTGTACATTTATCGTGGGCTTGTTCAAAAGCCTCATAAATTATGTGTAAATGATGTGCCATCTGCAGTTGTGCTTATAGCCAAGTCTTTGGGGGTGATTGGTAGACATTCAGTAAATATTTATTGACTAAATAAATACTGGTATTTGGAATGCTTAGCTGGAAACCTAGCATTGGACTTGGGGCTAATTACTTTTAGCCTTGCTTCTGTGATCTCAGTGTTGAGTATTTAGACTTAGCACATGACAGCTGTGTGTCCACACATAGGCTGTGGTCCTTCACAAGGAGTCTTTCTTTCTGGCTCATTTTTATACAACTTAGTGATTTGTGAACTTACATGTTTCAGAAGAAATGTTTTTTTGAAGCTATCCCATTCCCCCTCCCATTTTTTCCTCTAGTGTATAGTAAAAAACTGATACTCTGAAAGAGTATTCTCTACATTTTGAACATGCCTGAGCTACTCACCCCTATTGAACTGGGAGGAAGGAAGAGTATTTTTTTTAAAAGAAGAGCTTACCAACCTAGAACTTAAAAAATACATCAACCTAACATTTCTTCAGAAAGGAGAAAACTTAGTTTTTGAATTAAGAATCCACGTGTCATTTTATCTGATGCAATGAAAATCACTTTTTCTGGTATCTAGCACTGCAAATATGAGCATCCTAGAAAAGATTTTCACAATAGAAATGTTAACTACTGCCTTTAAGTTGTAGCAGCATCCCAAGGTTCCTGCACTTGAGGTAGCATGAACATAAATACCCACCCCAGTGGTGAATAAACAATTAAGAATGTCTCTATTGCTCATGCATGATTTACTTCTGAGAATCCATGATGGAAGTTGTCTGTGAAAGGATAATCCTACCCCAACCTGTATGGCTTCCTGGCCCCAATACAGCACTGAACTGCATGGTTTCAAACCATCATGATGTTTTTCTCCCAAGAGAAAAAGGGCTAATATGCTGATCCTGAAATCCCAACTCTAAAAGAGCTTACATGGAACACACTTAAGGGAAAAGCAGGAAAACTCATAGCGCACCTTGGTCTGCTTCTGTATCTTCATTCATTGAGAATCGCCTTCCTGTCCTCGCACAGGGGAATAAAGAATAAGAGATGGGAATGCACTCGGCAGTGTGCTTGAGGCCTTGATTTTTAAGAGCTACAACCTCCAAAATCTCTAAGCGCATAATCCGAGGGCAGCCTGGCCTTTAAAGCAGAGAGAGAACTTGTGCCCAACTCAGGCCTCCCTGTTAGGGTCCCACTGTAGAACCAGGCAGGGTCTGTCTAACAGTGCCTATCCACATTAAAACAGTCTGGGTCATACTCTTGAACCCATAGTCTGTTATTCCAGGGCTTACTCTATACTCTTCCCATATGGTATCAATAATGTTCTTGATGTAGAAGAACTTTTGAGTCGCCAAAGAAGGTGGGGTGTACCCACCCATAGTTAGAATAGCCTAGAAATACAGTCCTGTATTTTCTCTCATGAAACCTGTGTGATAATTAGACATACTAAAACACTTTTTTTGAACACAGTGATGGAATTTTGACTCCAGCATAATCATGAGCAACATAAGTATTAGCGCTTAGTTGTACATAGCAGTGAGCAAATTAGGCTCATTTGGAAGCAAGACCTTGACCATGAGAAAAATCAGGCAAAATGCTGTCGCTTTGCCAACTGGATGAGAGAGGGGGAGATCACTTGAGTGGGGCAGAAAACATAAGGTTGAGTAGCAGTGGAAAGAACATTTTACTCACTTCTGTGTAGTTTGGGTGCTGTTTTTAAATTGAAGGTGAATGTGCTTTTCATCTGTTGTTATTCAAGATTTACATCCACACCAAATATGACTCAATCTCATGAACAGGTCATTTTAGTGTAATCTAGCTTTGGCTGCTTGAGCTACATTCCCGCAGCTGCACAGGAAGGCCTGAGAAGTTCTGTACAGGCAGAAGAAAGCAGTTCACTGCATGTAAGACAAAACTAACCCTGACTAAGTTGAGTCCAGGAATCTGCTGTCTAAACATCTGAACTCTTCTCTTGCACAGGCCTTTCTAACAGCCATTGGCGATAAGAACCGCAGGGCTGTGCTTGCCCTGGAGCATATGTTTGCACCTGTTCTGGATGGTGCTGTTTCCACTCTGCTGGGAGTACTGATGCTCGCAGGATCCGAGTTTGATTTCATTGTCAGGTAAGCAGGAGCAGAAGGGAAGACTTGTTTAAAAATCATTGTTTGCTCATGCAGTCTTTCTTGCTTATTGCCTTCTGTATCTGGCAGATTGCAGCATGTCGTCTTTGTCTGTCTGCTCTTATGCCCACCCCAGCTTTATTGGGATATAATTGATAAAAATTTCTGTATTTCAGGATTATACTGTTGTGTTATGATAAGTACTTTATGCAATGATTACCACACTCGGTAGCTCTGTTTTCTGAGTTTATTAACTCAGAGATATGCTCAGAGGTATAAAGACAAGCTCCCTTCTAGAGCTGCCCTAGGTGATACCTTAAAGAGAAAAGATGGGGGGTTTTGGGGTGGCAGTAAAGGTCACCTTGAAACTGAAGGCCACCCAATATCTCAGTTGTTGGTATCCCAGGTTAGAAATATCTGTAGAAAGAGATGACCATGGTTCTCATGACTTGAACAAATTTGACCTTCACTTCTCTTTCTGAACTATAGAAAGGAAAACTTAAAAATGCCTAAAATTGTCACCTAGATTATTCTTTTAATGTGCCCAGATGTCATACTCTCATTCCCCCAACGATTTAGGAAACATCTAATGTATGTGTTTGGTGTCAAATTTTAAAAATCCAAGCCTGTTTTGGATACTTCTTTTTTGACCTTAAGGCAGTTTCTGATGAATTTGATGAAGATCGTGACTTTGTGAAACATGAAAGGAGTCCAGGCTTTTCTTTTGAAAAGAATTTGAGAACTGTTTTCTCTTCCAAACAGCCTCTGAAACTTTGTGAAGTAGCTTCTCTTAACTGTGACATTACTGCTTCGTGGAGGGGCAAGTGAAAAAGATAGTCAGAATTGGAACCATGGCAAAGTATAACCAAAAGTGAGAAATGACTGGATTCTTGGGGATGCTTCCATAATCTGAAGAAAGAATCTAATGAGGCTTTCCTGGTGTGTGTATCTGTAATAGTAGGCCTTCCATTTTCAAGTAGAAAAGAGCATGTTAGGTTTAATTTTAGCCATGATTTCTTTATTATGGAAAAAGGATTAATCCATTGGTATGTGTCATACCTCATTGGGCAGTTCAGCACTGTGAAGATTTAGCTGGCTAGATTCAGCACCAGAGTTTGCTCACTGAAGTTTTGGTGTAGGGTGAGTGAAGAGGTGAAATAAATATTAATACTATAATGTAGGCTAGTCTTTCTCGAAATCATGTTTGAGGTATATGAGCACATGAATCCTTGGAGGCTCTATGAAATACAATTTGTGTTTCATTTTGGGTGTGTAGTCTGTATTTCTATCCAGATCCCAGTATCCAGGTGATACGCAGGCGGATGGCCTCACATAGTCATTGGTCACCTGGTGAACCTATTAGTAGATTCTTGTCTGCTAACTAATGTGCCTGTATTAGGTCACAGTTTCAGTCCTGGCTAGGTTTTGTTTTAAGCTCTTAATTTGACTTGAAGTTTTGCTTTATTTCCTGCTCATACACTTACTTGGGCATTTGTACTTGTTCCTTGATGGAGTTAAAGCTCTATGTCAAATAGAATTTCTTTTGTATAACTTCTCATTCAATACAAATGTAACAAGCACCTCATAAGGCCATTTTGTTTTGTACACAGCGTGTACCGCCCCCCCCCCCCCATAAATTACAGTCTCTGGAGGGGGAGAGATAAGTTCACAGACAATTCAAAATGATGAGAAAAAGAGGGTGTGACAGGATCAGAGAGGATCTGTTTGGACCTTGTGGGTCATGCGGAGGGAGCCATGGAAGGAAGCCTAGCTTGAGTTAGCACCAGCTGGGACCCTGGAAGGCAGAATCCAAGCTCTCTGACCCATGACTTCTTGTTCTCTCCCAGAGATATCAGGGTTCTTATTTCAAGCACTTAAAAGAGCTTCCCATTTTCTAGAACTGGATGGATTAACCAGATAAAGCCCTCACTAAGGTCCACTAAATGAGCAGACATTGTATACACTAAGCCGTCAGAAATCTAATTGGTCTGTTTATTCTACAGTTAGATGGATGGGATGCAAATGTCTTAATGCCTGCTGCTGATATATGCCTCCACCTAAAGTTCCAGCAGTTTACATTAGAGTAAGACATTGGCCTCTTGGTTTTTACTAATGTAGCTCAGAAGTTTCTAGTGTTTACAATAGCTGTGAGGTATTTATATTTTTATAGGGGATTTTTTCCCCTTTCATCTAATGTCAAAACATATATAGACATGGTATAGTTTGGTGCCTGTTCCGTTTTATGATCAAAAAGAACGTTAACAGATATCTTACCCTTCCTCTCCCCGGAACATCCTGGCCTCACCCAAAACCCAGCCCACTTCCAGCAGAATCGCCCCAGAAATTGTTAGGAAAAAAGACACTGTGCTTGCGTGGCGCCTGCTCCCTCCAGCTGTGTGGAGGAGTGTGGGCCTGGGGTCTCCCCAGCTGACAGGTTTACCTTGGCATTCATGAAAGATCCCAGACCTTAGCCCTCAATGGTGGGAAAGCAAGGCCACTTGTGCACTCTCCTCTTCTTCATGGCGCAGTGGCCTTTATGTTTGAATTGGCTGACGCAAAACAAGAGTATTCAGAGATGCTAAATTGTTCAACAAAAGATTGGCCTGCAGAGCAGCCCGCCATTGTGGCCCGCCCTCCCCCGCAGAAGCCCTGCACCCACAGAACGGGCAGCGCTTTCTTTGCAGAAAGCTGGTTCCTCTGTTCTAAAAAGGTTGCAATGGGAGCTATATGGTAAAACGGGAACTCACAGAATTCTAGGCAGAAAGTTGTGATTAATAAAAGCCCAGGGAAAGCCTTACCTGATCCGCTGGAGACTTAATTAGAGCCTCTGCTCTAAGATGCAGAAGCATTTCACAGTGGATTAGCTGCCTGCAGAAGTGGGCCGCTTTTCCTTCTGGGCTAAATTGTTTAAATTCTACACCCTTCACTTCATTTGTTTGCTTCTGCTGGGTTTTCATGGACGGGGCCCCTCTGCATTGTATTTGTGCTTTCAGTCTGCTCGGCCATTCAGTTCACATTCCATATTTTTGTGTTTGTGTAACACATTCATAAATTACATTACATGCCATGAGATTTCAGTAAATTAACAAACATTTTTTTTCTTCCCTTGATGAACTAACACTTTGGGTTGTGGAATGTAGTCCTCAAAGTCACAAGGTTAAAAAAAAAAGCTAAACTAATCTTGTGCTAAATTTGAACTGCAGTTTTGTAACAGCCTTTTCACTGGTGTGGGTTTTGTTAATTTGGGGTTTTGATGTGCTGCGATCTTTAGGCACTGAAGGGTAGCTTAATTTACTTTTGTCACAGTAAATGTTCCTGTTCCCCTTTTATCTTCAAGGTATTTCTTTGCTGTCCTGGCAATCCTGACGATCCTGGGTGTTCTCAATGGGCTAGTTTTGCTTCCAGTCCTTTTGTCCTTCTTCGGACCGTACCCTGAGGTCAGTAATTATGTCAGGCGTGATGTGCAATCCACAGTGCACCTGAATGCTGTTTTTCCTGGTGTCACTTTTAATTTAGATATTTAACTATATCCACATCTGCTAATTATTTACTTTTTCAGTAAACATCTCCATAAAAACGGCTTTTTATCCTCTTCAACTTAATAGTTTTGGGGATGTAGCATTGGTTTGGTTTGTCTTTTCTTAAACCAAGTGATTGGTAGCCGGAATCTTGTAGGTCTAAATCAGTGAAGCACTTTCTACTCAAGGTGAATATCTGGGCTTAAACAGGACTAAAAAGGGCACAGCCCAGCTATCAAACTGGAGGATCCCCAAAGTGATAGATTGGGGTTGGGGGATGACACCAGGTTAGTGTGAGTGGTGGGGGAGTGGGAAGAGACCCCTGAATTATGCTGTGCTTTGACCTTTGAGTGTAGCCAACAGGTAAATGGATAACACTGTGAACATGGAATCCTCTTAAACAGGTGTCTCCGGCCAATGGGTTGAACCGGCTGCCCACCCCTTCCCCAGAGCCGCCCCCCAGCGTGGTCCGGTTTGCCGTGCCCCCAGGTCACACGACCAACGGCTCTGACTCCTCTGACTCAGAGTACAGTTCTCAGACGACAGTGTCAGGCATCAGCGAGGAGCTTCGGCACTACGAGGCCCAGCAGGGCACTAGGGGCCCTGCACACCAAGTGATCGTGGAGGCCACAGAAAACCCCGTCTTCGCCCGCTCCACTGTAAGTCACCCCACAGGGCTGTCCCTGCTTGTGCTGAGCAGAAAATCACACAGTTTGCAAAAGTAAGGGCGAGGTTAGCTTGAATCATACACAACTGCCATTCTTTGACCCTTCACTACAAAAATGTCGATTTCCGATGGTTGGATCTCATACCACTCAAGATGGGCAGGGCCAGGAACAGTAACTACACAAAGCAGGCATGTATCTGTTCCTGAGTATAGCTTGAACTTAAGGGCCAGCTGCAAAAGATGCCATACCTCTCTTTGAAGCTGTGTGTCATTTTTAGGATGATATTTTTAAAACTGTAGTGGTATTTTTATTGCCAGCATAAGTGATTTTTTTTTCTTCCCATTTCTGTTACCTTTAATTGTCGTTAGATCAAAATTATTTCGGCTACTATTGTCTAAGATTTTGCCAGAAGCTTTTGTGGTGGCAAGCACATATTCTAGGTGGCTAGATGGAGCAGAGATGCTGAGATACCTTCCCTGAATGCTTAGCCTTTGGTAATTCAAGAAAGCCCTGAGCAGCCTAGGAGCCCCCCTTCTCAGAGGCTTTAGGAGCTGTGTCCTGCACTGTCTCCCCAGGATGCTCTTGGCCCCCCAGACTTGAAGCACAGCCCACAAAACCCACAGAAGGTTCTAAGGCTCATGTTGCTCCGACTGGGGGCCTCCTGCTGTCCCTCCAGGAAATGGGTATTCCAGTCCCAGGCCAGAGCAGCCCTTCCATGAAAGAGAGAGAGGCCAACCAAATAACCTAAATTTTCCTCCTTTTACCCCCCGTGACGATGCCTGCTGAGCTGCAGTGTGAATCTGGTTTTATTCAGCAGGAGCCTAAAAATAGGTACAAGCTGAACGACTTTGAAGTTGGTCACGGTCCTTTTGATTGATGTGGCCACTGTGTTGCTCCATGCTTTGTATAGAGACCCAGAAACCAGATTCCTAACAACCAGACAGAGCCGTGCTGCCCCATAGAACTTTCCACGCAGTGCAAATGCCTGCTCTGTGCTCTCTAATAAAATACAGTAACTACTGGCCACATGTGGCTGTTGAGCACTGAAATCTGTGTGACTTAAGGAATTGCATTTTGAGATTTAGTTGATTTAAATGTAAATGGTCATATGTTCTTCACAGCTGCAGTACTGTCGGTATAGATAGTCCTGCCCTCAGCCTCTATTTGGGTTCACCAGGACCAGAGCTCAGTTTGCTCCCACCGGCCTCGACTGAGCAGGGTGGGGCAGCGGACTTGGGGAGAGAGGCAGCTCAGACACTATCCAACCACAGCCCTGCGTCTGTGGTCAGTGGCCATACCCATCCAGCTAGCTGTGCGAGGAAAGTCTCGTCAGCATCCGAGTGAGGTGCTCTTCTCCTGTATCGTGGTGGTTCTAAGAGAAGGGGCTTTCTTTTGTGGGAAGGAGGCTCCCATTAGCTCCTCAGGGCCTCTCCCAGTCCTTGGTGGATTGACTGAGCTCTTGGTTAAGAAGAGCTGAATGTGGGTGGCCAGGCGGAAACCAGAGCCAAGAAGGGAGGGCTCAGGGGCGGGGGAGATGCCTGCCTGCGGTTCTCACTCAGCCTGTCTTAACCTGCCCTTACCCTCTACAGGTGGTCCCTCCTGAAGCAAGACATCACCCACCCTCAAGCACTCGACAGCAGCTCCACTTGGACTCAGGGTCCTTGTCGTCTGGACGGCCGGGCCAGCAGCCCCGAAGGGAACACCCCAGAGAAGGCTTTCGGCCGCCCCCCTATAGACCGCGCAGAGACGCTTTTGAAATTTCTACTGAAGGGCATTCTGGCCCTAGCAGCAGGGACCAAACGGGCCCCCGGGGAGCCCGCTCTCACCACCCCCGGCACCCAGTGTTCACTGCCATGGGCAGTTCTGTGCCCGGCTACTGCCAGCCCATCACCACGGTGACGGCCTCAGCATCTGTGACTGTTGCTGTGCACCCCCCGCCTGCTCCTGGGCCCAGTTGGAACTCCCGAGGGGGGCTGTGTCCAGGCTACGAGGACTACCCTGAAACTGATCACAGGCTGTTTGCGGACCCCCATGTGCCTTTTAACGTCCGGTGTGAGAGGAGGGATTCCAAGGTGGAAGTCATAGAGCTGCAGGACGTGGAATGTGAGGAGAGGCCCCGGGGAAACAGCTCCAACTGAGGTGCGTTTGGCCAGTGGGCAGGTCGTGGACAGGGGTGGGGGGGTCACAGAGAGCCAAGCCACCTGGGGTTCCTCAGGCTGCAGTGCCCCTGGGCATGGGTATGAACTGAACCCCAAGGCAGCGTTGACATGTCCAAGCTTTGTCATCCTTGAGGAACCAGTTGGGTCTCTCCCCTCACTGTAAATTTATTGAGGATTAGTGTAACTTAAAGAAGCTAGCAGTGTCACCTTTCACCTATTTTTTAGTTCTTCTTTAAGTGCCAAAGCAGGTTCGTATGGTAAATGCACAGCTTAGTGCATGTTGACAAAGTGGACACATCCATGTTGCCAGCCCTCAGGTGAAAGAGGAGATTGTGGCCAGCCCCCAGAAGCCCCTCAGACTCCACCCAGCCTGCACTATCTTGATTTCTGTGCACAAATCAGTTAGGCCTGTTCTTGTGCTTTATAAATGCGGGCTCATTTACTGCTTAGTTTTACTTCCTTTTGTTTTCCTTTGCAGGGTGAGTAAAATCTGAAGCAAAGAGGCCAAAGATTGGAAACCCCCCACACCCTACCCCCACCTCGTTCCAGAACTGCTTGAAGAGAATTGCTGGGAGTTACAAAGACATGCTGCACCAGAAGAGCGGTTCATTGTTACTGTAACCAACTGTATTATTTTGTGAAATATTTCTATAAATATTTAAGAGGTGTACACATATGTAATATAGAAGGAACGGATGTAAAGTAATAGTATCGGGGTTCTCCACTCCTGCCCGAGTGGGGTGTGAAGGCCACGGCAGGGCCCCTCCCTGTTTGTACATTGGTCCCTGTGCCACAACCAAGCTTAACTTAGTCTTAAATTCCAGCATATGTTGCTGCTGCTTAAATATTGTATAATTTACTTGTATAATTCTATGCAAATATTGCTTATATAATAGGATTATTTTGTAAAGATTTCTGTTTAAAATATTTTAAATTTGCATATCACAACCCTGTGGTAGTATGAAATGTTACTGTTAACTTGCAAACACGCTATGCGTGATAATTTTGTTGTTTAATGAGCAGATATGAAGAAAGCACGTTAACCCCGGTGGCTTCTCTAGGTGTAGTCAGATGCAGTTCTCCAGTTTGTGTGTGTGTGAACATGTGTGTGATTTCCCAGTGTACTATACTGTGATTTATGGGTTTTTTTGTTTCTTTTCATTGTCTGCAGCCCTTCGTGGGCTCTGACCTAGTCAGGCCGGAAGGGTCAGGACATCTTCATTGCTTCATGCTGGTAGAGGGCGAGCCCTCAACATCACCTTATCGTTTTGCCAGACTTACTTCAAGTCCAGGCCTCTCTTAGGGTCATTGACTGCCATCCTGGCACCCCAACTTATGCCTCAGAGGAGATGAGTTCCTTCTCCTGGATCATTGTGATAGACATTGGAACTCAGGGTATAGAGCCCATCTGTTCACCTTCATTGGTGTTAAAGAATTAGACCCCGTGCTTAGTTGTGGGCCTCTGCTGGGCCATGAGTGTGTAATCTGAAATATGCAGCCTTCATTGTACCTCTCTCATCACACACACACACACACACACACACACACACACCCATACACCAACTTAAGAATGAATTAGAAATCAATGATCCTGCTACTGGTAGAAAAACTGTTAATTTTGGGTCTGCGATAAACCCAAAGGTGATGTTTTGAGTACCTACACTTTAAATTCCCTCTCTTTCTAAGTTGCACAGCTCATTGCAGCTTCCCACATCTGTTTGCATCTTCTTTAAAAATAAATAGTGAGCATCCAATTTGGTGATTCAGAGTCTGACATCCTATAGGATGTGAACTTCAGAAGGATCCTTGTCAGTGTGTCCATTATTTTGGGTGTATACCTCCCCAATAAGGCATCTCACCATTCTTAGTGTTCTTTCTATGTGGCATTGATAGAAAAGCAGGAAGATGCTAATTGCATGAATCCCACTGAAGAATGTATATCGAGGCAGATCTCAACCAGGCATAGTTTCTAAAGACTTGCTTCTGTATCTGTTCTGTCATCTTGCTCTGAGGTTTGGTCTTCCTCACCTCATAGCCAGAGTCCAGCCAATGTCTGCGGAGCACTTGGTACCCAGACTAAGCTACTGTCGGAGTGCACAAATGGCAGCCCATTGTGCCCTCCTGATTCACATGGAAAATCTTAATCAAAAGACCAAGGCCCCCCAGCAGTACCGGCAGTGTAGTAGCCTCAGACCCTAAAACGCTCCACGAGTATGTAAGATAATTGGAAGCCACCTGTGGCTGCTAGGTTTGTGTGTGTTAATATGCCAGGGGCCTTGATCGCCCCACCGCTACTGTTTGGTGGCTCTGTCAGCCACACTGTCTGTCTACCTAACACCCAGCTCTGCTCAGAAAACGTAGGTCTTGTGTTCAGGAGAGAGGGGATGCAAAATGGTGAGGCCTGCTTCCGCCCGGCTCTGGGCATGCCCGCCCTTCTTCCCAGCTCGGCTTGTGCGGTGCGTGACGGCTTGTACAGCCCCTGCTTGCTGCACAGTGAAGAACCTGCTCTGGGCTGGCAGGCAACTAGAATTTGTCTCTCTCTCTCTTTTTAAAATAGTTTTATTTTGTCTGTCTTGTTTGTTCATTTGGATGTTTTAATTTTAAAAAAAAAAATCTTTGCTGATATTTATAATTTTGTATCATAAGAATGTTTTCCTACAGTATTTGTCATGCCAGTTTATAACAGAAAAAAATGCAGGGATTTTATTTCTATTGGAAACACTATTACAGCTATGTTTTACTTTTGAACAGAATTTTTATTTGTATAGAGTGCTTACTAATGTTAAATAGTTCAGAGTATATAACATTTTCATTAAAGACTCATGGTAGGTTTTAGTGTAAGGAGTTTAAAGGAAATAAATATTCAAACTGGGTCTCATTGTCTGCCAGTTTTGGTGGAAATGGGTTTGTGTCATTTCAATTACAAAGATAAAAGTATGCCATATAATTTATTTATATGAAAATTTATTTTTGTAGTGTACATAGTAGTTGTCAAGTCTTTTGACAGAAGTATATTTTTAAAGAATTTATATGTGATGAATCCATAATATCTGGAACTTTGCTGAGACATGAGTGAGGCACACTTTTCATTGTAAAGTACAGCAAGGAAAAGAAAATGTTAACAGTGTTAAGAGAGTGAGATCGAGTGAATATTCATGCAATTATGAAATGTGTATTAGTTACCATTTGTGACCTAGTGTGGTTCTCATTTTAAACTTTGGAAGGCGAAAATGTACAAACTCTCTAAATATTAATGTTCAAACACTGATAGAAATTCTAACATGAATAAAAAATAATATAACTACTTGGTATGTCCTTGTTTATAGAATATTTTTAAGCTAAAGTATTTTACTAAAGCACTTGGTGTGTTGGGCCATCATAAACTTTGTTGTTCTGTCACAACCTTGTTAAATACACATTTTTTAATTCTACATTTGAAGGTGGTATTGCCATAAGAAGACTTAACCAATTTTTTATTTTCTGACACTAAGGGAGTTCCTAAATAACTTCAAAATGGTCCTTCCTGTCTGTCATCTCAGCATTCTGATTTTTTGTACATGATGCTTAATAGGGAACATTATTATAAAGATAAATGTAATGATTATTAAAATAAATGAAGGTGTCATCCTTAAGCAGTAAGCTGATAATGTGGGGCCGATTGAACCTGATTCAGACTGTTATTTTCTGAGTGTTTATGGTATGATTGTATCTTATCTTCATCACAGCCAAGGAGAAAAATTGGACCAGGAATATCTTCCCCACTTTACAGCTGAAAACAAGGAGTGGTGGGGAAGAACTAGAGACCCAAGTTACTATCAGCATGTGGTGAGAGGTCAGCAAATTACAGTCCCTGGGCTGCCTCCTGATTTGTGAAGACACGCCCACTCACGAACAGGCTGTCAGTCACCGCTTTGAGCTACCTGGGCAGAGATGAGTAGTTACAGTGCAGGCTGGAGGGCCTGTGAATCCTAAAACACTTGCTAACTGGCCCTAAGAGTTTGATGACCCATCTGAAGAAAAGGTTATCAGAGATGGATGATGCTCACGTGGGCTGCGGATTGGCAACAGCACCCCTTCACACTTGCTAGAAAAGCAGAATCTCCAGTGTCATGCAAAACCTGCCTATTCAGAAAATCTGGTAGGGAGGCCCAGGAATCTGAGCTTTAAGGAGCTGTCCTGGTGGTTTTGATGCACCCGCAGAGGTGATTTCTAAATTCCTTCCAGCTGAATGTAGCCATGGTTCTATAATTTGTCTCAGGCTACATGGCCAGTGGAGGCCAGATCTGGAAACAACATAGATCCCAAATCCTGTGTGTGGTCTTTTCATAAAAACACATGTTCATCTGTGGGAAAGAGCTGAGGCCCTTGAGCTCTCTGTCTGGGAGTCTGGAGAGAGTCATTCCCTTTCAGTGCTCTGCCACGGCTGCGGGGCAGGAGCTCTGTTGCCCGGCAGGGCTCTGTGTGGGGCTTGTGACCCAACCAGCAAGGCAGACGGGCCACCCCAATCCAATACCGAGTGCCGCCTTCTGACTGAGTCAGTTGAGAGTCTGACTTAGACAATTTGTCGTCTGCCCCTATGTAAATTAAGATGATATGTGTCCCTTACAACAATGATGATGAGGTCTAGACCAGAGGGGTACACTAAGAGTCAACCGAAAGAGCATCAGAACACCCCCTATGTGAACATGACATTGAGTTCTAGTTCAATCACTACTCAGAGTTCCCGATCTCCAGGGCCCTATTGCAAATGGGTGAGAGAAGCTATGGGGAGATTTTGTACTCATGAGCCTCCATATCAAGACATTTGAAGTAATACAGTAAACAGACCAAGGATAAAGATGCTCTGGTAAAACAATGTCCAGGAAGAAATAAAAAGGTTAAGCAGGGTTTTCACTTGTAAAATCGCATCTTCCTCTTCCTGCTTCCTGATATAATCAGCTATCTGTTCCTAATCCCGTCAGTGGTGAATTTTATATCTAATACTTAGTTCCTTTAAGTCATAGGAAATACATATTCCCTGAGTCTGGGCATGAAAAATATTAATTGCATTAATCAATTCAAATTGAGAGATGCTTTTATGCCACTAAATGACCATTGTCATCCAATTTTATATTGTTTTATAAATTTATGTACTTAAGTAAGCTAATTTAGTTTTTCATGTTGGCCTAGGGAAAAGCTTTTAATCAGATTTGTGCCCCCAAACCCACTGTATTTTTATTCAGGACTTAGGTAAACATAAGCCCCATTTATTTTGGCACAACGGACATATTTAACAGCTTTGGAAATGCCGCATGCTCCTAAATTTCGGGCAGCAGACACATTGATATAAAGGCAGGTGTTTCATTTTTGGTAACTGGTAACTGACCTCCCAAAAGGAGAAGTGGAGATGGCGTATCAATCATCCGAAAAGAATATTTGCCAAACTTTAAGTACTTTTAATGATGGCTGCACCTAATGAGAACACGCCTGGAACAGAAATCTGCTTAATTGTTCACAGTGTCATGATGGAGGGCGTCTTGGACGCCATTTTACACATAGGTTCCCTGCCAGGAAATCACGTTTGCTGCCCTGTGGATCTTGAAGGGATGTTCTGGCCTGTTAGGAATGTAGTGGACATCAGTAAAGCAGAGAGATGGAGGTCCGTCAGAGAGAGAGAGAGAGATGAGCCACATTAAACTTCGGTTTATGCAAAGCAGATACTTTCTACATGGCAGGATTTTTATTATCATTAATTTACACCTCCCCTTTTAAGGTTCCTTTCCCTTTCAGGTGAGATGCCGTGTAAGGAGCTGACCTTGTAGCGAAAGCCTTTGACCGAAGGATGAGACAGATCCAGGCAGCACAGCCTTTTCAAAGTCAGTTGAGCCTATGTTCTTTTTCATGGAAAGTGTTCTCCCCATTCATTCGCTTCCCAGCCACAGGCTCTTAGAACATAGGTGTATGCTGGGAGCTATCAACCAAGCAAAACTAAAGTCAGACCAGAGTGCAGGTCCTGGAAAGACCTCTGTCATCAGCGCCATCTTGAATCTAATAGACAACAGCATGTACTCTCATGGAAAGGGGGTGGGGCTGGAAAACAACTTGCTTTATTTTTATAAAGAAAAAAGTCATGTAGATGGAGGAGAAATTGATGAGCAAGTTCTAACTGGCAAGTTATTATATAATAATGAGAACTGAGGAATTAAGCCCAGTCAAGATGCCAAGAGAATAATCTCTGTAATTACAAAGTTCAATCAACAGCAGCGGTAGGTAGACTCGTGCTGAGTGCCCGTTTTTGCAGCAAGATGAGGCAAGAACAGAGGAAAGCAGGAGGCTTTCTAGTATGGATTGAGAGAGAACAGCTATGTATCAGCAGGGCCGTAGTCAGATAGTGAGGTCGATATCCTGGAAAAGAACAAAGCATCACTGAAACTAGCAAAGATAAATGAGGAGGAGGTATAAAAAAGAGAATGGAATAGAATACCAAGAGATGGTCAAGGACCTCCTTCAAGGCCAATGGGGTCCACAGTATTTGTGATTGTGCTGAGTGGTCCATAGTATACTTGACCCTTCAAAAAAAGAAAAGGGGAAACCTTTTCATTTCCCACACAATTCTTGCCTTGAAATCATGGAAGTTTATAGTGAATCATGGGAGAGTGTGTTGAATCACGGAAGGCTAAAGTTGAATGAGATCTTTGCCATCTTGTGCCCAAGAAATCTGGAGAAGTGATATAGCACCCTCAAAAGTCAAGCCAGATTTAGAACCTGAATCTCTAGTTCAATATGACTGCTATGCTCGCTTATTTTCTTCTTTCTCCCCCACCCTATTGGTTTTATGTGTTCCTTTCAAAGGTCCAGGTGACTGTTCGCTATACTAGTCCTAGTTAACACTTTGTGGTCTGCTCACGTATTTTTGTCACGTGTTTTTGTCACCGGTATCAGGTGGCCGCTCACGTATTAATAGGTGTTCATCTACTCTCCAGTTTTTCACGCCACGGTGGATTTATTTGGAACTATTAGGAGCTATTTCTTTGATCGTACTCAGTCTAGAAGCTTTACACATTGTTTTGGTGAAAGTGTAAGGTGTTTTATGAGAGATATTACAGTTTTTTTAATATCCAGTAGTTCAGGAGTTGTGTGTGTTTTATTGAATGCTTATACCATTCATGTGGTGGCACAGA
>PVIJ01007040.1:0-21688 GCA_004024925.1 Scalopus aquaticus | reverse complement strand
AGCTGGTAAATTTAAAGGGCACCGGCACACAAAGTGTTAAAGGACTTCTGGGCCTCTCGGCCACCATTTGTACACGTACAACCATGTGCACTCAGCACAGAGCTGCGCTGAAGGCAAACAGCTGCAATGGGGAAAGCAATTAACAAACCTCTGAATTATCCTTCTCATTACCCTTAAATTCCAGAAGCTAGTTGGCTAAAATGTTCCTCCTTAATTAGAAACAATTAATATGTGAAACTAAGTTTGCATTTCACAAGAGAGTTTGCATTTCATGATTGAAATCTCATAGTTCATTTACTAATGGTCTCTAATGGCTTGTAATCACAAGGCACACACAATTAAGGTGGGATTTTCAAGGTGTAAGTAAGAAGGGGTGCCTGAATTTCTGATTATTCTTTCCCTGCTCAGGACAGAGCCTGCATCTACCTCAGACTGAAAAGCACATGCGTGGGGCGTGCGAGCACTTGCCCAGTCACACCCGCATGAGTGAGGAGTCCTATCACCTCGACCCCTTCTGCAGTTCCTCCTTTCTACTCTCATTCTCTCTCCTGAGAAGGTTTGTCCCCTTTCCTTTACATAGTCAAGCTGGACTCCCTCAGCACCAACAAAAGAAGTCTGTACCAAATACAGAAGATAATGGTGGAGGCCCACAGTGGGCAGCTGTCCTATTAGTACTAAAAACCACCATTTCTTGCTCAACATGTGTCAGGTCATAGGTTATCTCACCAAACAAACCCAATGAGCATGATACCAACAGAGACTCAAAATAAACAGGAAAAAGAGCTAAAATACAGGAGCAAATAGAACAGGTGAGAAAGGGAAGAGGGCAAGATCCCGAGGGAAAGAACGAAGCAGCAGAGAAATTAAGAATTATTGCGGTGAATTAAGAAAAAGCGAAGGGAAAGGCAAAGCCTGAGTTAAAAGGTAGCTAAGCAGAGACGAAATCATGAGGTGAACTCCTCACCACCCACCAAAGCAGTATGGTGAGAATGACCGTGTTTTGCAATTAGGAGGTGAGGACAGACAATAAGGAAACAGTTTCTTTGTGCTGTGTCTTAATATTCCCCTCTTTCTATCCTTCGTTTTCCAAAATCTTAGAGTGACAGATGTATTTTTGAGCACGGGTTAGCTCACTACAGCTCCAGGTCCAATCTGGACTGTCACTTGTTTTTGTAAATAAAGTTTTATTGGAATGCGGATGTGTGTTCCTTTATGTGCTCTGCAGCTGCTTTCAAGCTATAATGAATGGTAGAGTTGAGTAGTTGCTACAGGGACTTATCACCTACCAAACCTAAAATATTTACAGTCATTTACTGGTCATTTACGGAAGAAGATTGCCACCCTTGATTTAAAGTGTGCTGCCGCCTTACCAAATCCAGTATCTATTTTTAGCCACAATGGGGACAACTGACACCATTTCTTACTATTTCACAAACACACCAGGCACTGTCTTGAGGCAAAACAATTGCCCTTACTCTTCCCTTCACCTGGCCTGGATATTGGTCTCCCACACAGACACTTCGGTTAACTCCCTCATCGAATTCCAGTTTTGTTATATGTCCCCTTCTCAAGGGGTCCCAGGCTGACCACCCAGTTTAAAATGGCAAATGCAATCCCCAACCCCACCCCAGACATCCTCTCTCTCTTTTCTACCTAATTTTCTCCAGAGTGTTTATTGTTATCTGACATCCTATATATTTTGCCAACTCATTTGTTTACTGTCTTTCTTACTGTACTAAAATGTTAGCTCTTTGAAGACAAGGATTTTGGGCTATGTTATCTAGTACTGTATCCCTAAAGGTTAGAAAGGAGGCTGGAACATAGCACTCAGTAAAATGCAGCATTTATTGAAAGATTGAATCCTACAAAATAACTGCTATAGCTACTCCTGTTTTACTGATGAAAAAACAAAAACCTTGTAAAACCTTTGAAGGTGGATGAAAGTAACAAAAAAGAGAACCTTGAAGCTTTTTGAGTAGCTGTGAATTGGAGTTATAGAGATTGCAGGACAAGTAAGGAGAATAGTCATAGTTTCCTGAGCCTAGAGGCTTACGTAACTACTGATGGGAACTCTTTCCTTTATTGCTTCTACTCTTTGTTCTTTCATTAGTGACTTATTAAGCATAACATCTCATCTGAATCCAAGTAGCATTCTAGCTTCTGCAGGATAAAAAGACAATAGGACTACAGTCACTGAAATAAAGAAACTTAAAACTTATTTTTTTCCATATCTTTCCAAAAAAGTATATAAATATAAATGAATATATATTTGGTTTGTTTTGCTTTATTTTCATTATGGAAAATTTCAAACACACAAACAACATAAAATAATGAATCCCAATGCATTCATCACCACATTCCAACAATTCGTAACATCTTTGATTGTTTGCTGGAATATCTTAATGCAGATCCCAGGTATCATACCAGATATTTTCAGTACTTATCTCTAATTGAGAAGTCCTTTTTTTTTTAAGCTAATAAATCTGCCATTATTTCTCTAGGCAAAATTAGCAATAATTCTTTCATATTACATAATACCCAATTCATATTCAAATCCCCCTCATTGTCCCAAAGGTGACTTTGAGAATGTGTATTTTCTATATTTTTTAACCTAAATATTTCTATAAATATCTGGTTTTTTAAAAACAAAAAAGTAAATTATTTTTATATTTACAAAAAATATGTTACATAAATTAAGATAAATATACAACTAAATATTACAATATGGAAGACGATGCATCATTTAAAAAAAATGAATAGATTAAGCAAAATGGGGCTCTGAGGGGTGGATATATTGGGGAAGATGTCCTGAAAGAACTGGCATTTGAATTTGGCCTTGAAGGGTAGGATTTCAACAAACAAATTGTGGGAAGGGCATTATCAATCGAGGGAAGAATCTGAGCTGTCTCACGGAAGAAAGTCTGGGTGTGAATGAAACATGAGAAGCCTGTTTTATTGAAGTAGATACTATGCAAGAGTTATGGTTCTCAGAGTGTGGTCCTAGTTCTAGCAACTCCCAATATCACTTTGGAAATTGCTAGAAATGAAAACTCAGGCCCCACCCCAAATCAACAGAGTCAGAATCTCTGGATTTGAAGTCTGGGAATCTGTATTTTAATAGATCTCTGAGTGATTCTTATGTTCCTGAAAGTTTTAGGTGTAAGGAGCTTAAGCATGCAAGACATAAAGGGAGAAAGTAGAATTGAAAGTTAGCCTAAAACCAATGGTCTTTATCTGTTTTCTAAAAACGGGAGATCTTCCTGAAGACTCTTGACTAGATACCTGATTGTGCCTGAGTTTTAGATCTTTGAAGGTGAATGAAAGTAACAAAAAAGAGAACCTTGAAGCGTTTTGAGTAGCTGTGAATTGGAGTTATAGAAGTAACTATTGTTTATATTTCCCAACATCCATTCTCTCTTTGGGTCCCCATAATCCAATTTTCTCTTGGAGGAACCGCCCCCATCCCCATTCTCAGTTGGTCTATTTGCTTCAGATGAAGAAGACTCTCCTAGAGTCCAGGGTTGATCACACGACTCAGACTATCCAATAAAAGCATCACATTCTCCAGGCTACAGTGATTGGCTCAAGGATAGGAGCATGATCCAATTAGAATCTGTTGAATGTTGGGGGAGCCTTTGTGTGGAACTTTTAAAAGTAGAGTTAAGATGTGTTTTCTCATGGGAAAAGCTCAACCTCCTTGTGAAAAGAGGGTGAGAAAGTCTTTCTGAGAAAAAAGCCAACAGAGGAGAAGTCACAACCAAGGAAGGAAGCTAAGGAAGTCAAGACTGGTAACATCCCTTGAACCTTAGAGTGGTGGTGGATTTAGCCATATCTCCACTCTTTCTTATCCCCACCTGCTTTGGGGGGTGGAGTGAGGAAAGGAAGAATATGATAGGTCCCTTGGTCCCAATAATGTATACATATTGTTTACAAAGGGTATTGTTCAGCTTAATAAAGTCTAAGTTGGATTCAATTTAACCAATATATGTCCAAATCTTTGTGGGTACCATGGGAACTCAGGATGGAACAAATGATGTGTGATGTTGTACAGCAGATGATGAAAGAACATTAAAAGCCAGGTCAGGATTAAGATTCAGAAAGAATAAGTAGAACCTAAACATTTAGAGGCAGATTGTATCATTATGAACTGGCAGGGCCATTTAGGTATTTCTGTGGAGGAAGGAAGTGGTTTTCTAGACTACCTGTCTGGTAGTCAGAGACAGTAGAGTCAGTAAAGGAGATGATAGATGAGAGAACAAGGAGGAAGGGGAGGGAGGGAAGAAGGGAGGGAGAGAAGGAGAGAGGGGAAATTGGCTTTTGGCTTATGCAATTATGGGGGTTGGCTAGCAAGTTCAAGATCCTTCTTGGGACAGACAGGAAGGGAACATCATGAACATCATGAGCAGGTTGGAACACCACAGGTATGAGCTGAAGTTTGTTTTCCAGAGGAGAGACTCTAAAATTAAGGAAGGCCTATACCCTCTTTTAAAAGTCTTCCAATTGATTAGGTCAAGTCCACCTATAATAATCTCCTTTTTAATCAACTCTAAGGCCAATGATTAGGGATTTTAATTGAATCTGCAAAATTCCTTCACAGCAGCACCTGTGGTAGTGTTTGAACACCTAGAAGAAGGTGTGTGCATGCTACAAAATTGCTACTGCTTCCCTTCCATCCTCTTTACAGAAAGGCATAGCCCTAACCAGAAATGTACTGGAAAAAGAATGCTGGGAACCAGAGTTGAACCTGAGCAGGGAGACATCAGAAGTTATAACAAAGTGGTTTAGTAACTGTTGGTCAAGGCGCCATTACAAGTAACAGAATCCCCTCTCAGAGATTTTAGCAAAGAGATTTATTATATGGTAATGAATGGTTTAAAGAATTGGGGGAAGTCTAGGGAAAAAGCCTTGGGCTGAACTTTGAGGAGCAATGTCAGTGCCACATAGCTGACAAGCAGGAGAACTCCTGCCTCTTTTTAAAATCAAGAAGACACCAAACTGGAAAGTTCTTAATAGCAATGAACCAAGCCATCACAACTATGCTTCCCAGGAGAAAAACCAGTAGCCACACTTAAGACCACCCCTCCCCTACCCCCGTTTCACTTCTGCTTTCTACTTTCTCTAACTGCACCAAATGTGTAGGACCTAAAGCACATCCTAATACCTAGCTGCAAGGAAGTCAGGGAAATATCTTTAGTTTCCCACCTCTGAGGTGTACAGCAGCTAGAAAGAATGTTGGGCACCAACCCTCCACAGTTATATACAAGGCCCTTAAGCTGTTAGAGGGCAGGCCTAAGATTCAAACTCAGATCATCCAACGATCCAGAATGGTCCTTCTTACCCTTTCAGATTTGGAGCTTTTTACTGTCTGGAGTTGTATAGAAGTATTTCTTTTCTCTACCTGTGATAGCCACAGTTTCCACTATCAGTGACTACAGAATTTTCTGATACACCCTGTACAGGAGGAAATCAAAACAGCACACTGCATTTCTAGCTCATCCGCATGGCCTCACGCATGAAAAAAATCTGCAGGGCAGAGAAACCTTTTTCTTTATGAGCTAGTCACTTCAAAATATTTCCATTTGTGGAAACCAGCAAATCATTTGCTGGGCAACGAAACTCCAGCACTCTTAGTGACCTTTGGCGTTATAAGAAGCATTTGGGGGAGGGCAGGAGCGGTTCTGTCAATAAAAACGGAAAATGTTTACAAGAGAATCAAGACTTAGCAGAATCTTCTCTTTGTGTCCTAGCCATATTAGCCTCACAAGCCCAAATCCTAAATAAATCCCAGTGATCACACATGGCCAGCTCCTGGGCAGGCACAAAGAGAAGCAGGCACAAACCCTGATGCAGTGGCACCAAGTTCTGAAAGGATGGTGACTGTCCATTTGGACAGTTCCTGAATGAAGATTTACGTAGGAGACAATGTGACTCTTTCATAACCATTAGGAGCTTGGAAATTGATCTTTTCAAGTCTCAGAAGGGAATCAAATCAACAAGCAAATGTCCAAAATATCAAAGTTCCCAGTAAATGACCCTTAACTTCAAAGTTCCAGTTAAATGAAAGCTAACACCAAAATTTGTAAATCTAAACAAATGGAGCCTTCTGACACAATTGTACAACTTCTTCCTGGGGAAGAATTCCCACAACAAGCCTTTATTTAAGAGAATTAACTGTCCCAACTTCCTTTCTGTGGTTTTCGCTCTCTTCTGTCTCTCTCTCTCTCTCTCTCTCTCTCTCACTACACGCATAAGTATTTACTCTTTGTGTGTGTGTGTGTGTGTGTGTGTACACGAGGCCTGGTGACAAAGCAAACCCTACATGCATATTTATTTGTGACAATATAGCTGGAAGATCAGAAAAATACTTTTAAGTCTGCAGAGATTATATGTTTACTCACACTGAGAAATGTTCATGATCTATTGATGAATGAAAAATCAGATTACAAAACTGAGGGTGCATTATAAGCCAATTTCTTCAAAAATGATCTTTGTATAAGAACAGAGGTAAAGTTAGAGAGGGTGTACATTTTCATTCTATTGTTCATATAATTATTTATGGACATTGAATACTATTGTACTAGTATACATCATTACTTAATATGTTGTATTTTTCATTATTATATCATGCTATTTCATGATATTTGGTTTTGGGGGGTTATATAGTGTGTGTATCTGTGTTTTTAATTACTCTGTGAACAATTATCTTTGTTCTATGAGAGATTATATTTTCCTTCCTAACTTGCTTTTCCTCCTTCTCTCTCCCTCCAGGGCCTTTCCTTTCCCTTTTCCCTTTTCACACTAGCATTTTGACACTAGTTTTCTTCAGGGATTTCTTACTAGCAGCTGAGAGTCATCATGGAAGCAAGGAGCATCCTAGGAAGGTCGTGGAACTTTGTGGAAGATTCAGACGTGTTCTGGGAGAAATGCAGGCAGCCAGGCCTGGGTAATGCTGCGAGGCAGGATTGGGCTGGGGTCTGCTATCAGACAAAGGGGCTGCTGCACATGGGAGGCGAGCAGATGCCAACAGACAGCTTTTGTGAGTTCCTTCATGTTAATTAACTTTTGTGAGAACCTTCATGTTAATTAACTTTGCTTGAGCTTTCCCTAGACTTGAAAGCTCTGGAGTGGTTTGTTTTTGTAAAATGCTTTGACTTCAGGGAGAGCCGCTTCAAGAGGGAAAAAAGGAGAAACAAAAAAAAAAGAAAGAAAGAAAGGAAAAATTTTTAAGTGGGGTTTTGCTTACCAGGAAATTTCTTCTCTTGGCTCTGTCTCTCCCCTCCCCCCACAAAGAATGGCTCAACCATCACAGAGAATTTTAATGGCGTTTTCCTTACCCGAAAGAATAAACCAGAACCAGAACATAGCAGTGAGAACTGGCTTTGCCTCACCTAGCAGAGACAGGTGCATGTGTGCATGTGTGTGTGAATGTGTGTAAGCAAGTTCAAAATATGACAAAACTTGGCCTAATTTATTACAAGTTAGAGGGAAAAAGGAAAATAGAACTAGATTTGTAAAGGCCAGTTCTGACCTTGCCCATCCATAGAGTCTCAGAACCCAGGTGAGACACTGGTGGTGGTTCCTGGTGTTTCCATGATTGGACCAGATGTTAGAGTGTGACAGAGGCCAGAGGTAAATAGAAAGTTCTGGAAAGTTGAAAATCTTGTCAGCCTTCTAGTTATTCATAAAATCTACCATCATTTAATTACTGATTTTCCCCCCTCCCATCTAACTATAATTTAAAAAAAATAAAGAAAAAAGTTGAAAGAATAATACAATTAACACACATACCTACCACCTAGATTCTGTAATTAACACTTTTTTATTATATGCAACCATCTACCCATCAAGTGATCTTATTTTGTGAGTCCTTGGAAGTTCCTGATATCTATCAATATCAATATATTTAATGCACCCTAAACATTTTAGCATGCATCTACTAATTAGAGTTCAGTATTCATTTAAAGGTTTGTAGAAATAGTTTTTAGGTAACATTTACTTACAAAACTAAAATGAACCTTTGGAGGACTTTAACAAATGCATACAATTTACCTGAAAGCCATTTCAAACTTAACAAAGAGTTGCAAGAACAGTACAAAGATCTCTCAATTGACTATTACCCAGATTCACTACTTTTATTTATTTATTTATTAAATATTTATTTATTAAAGCATACATGAGCTGGAGTGTAGGCTAGAGGTATGGGAGGTGAGAGGATTCACCAGAGACAGGGTAGGGAGCAGAACAGGCAGATTGACTGAAATACACTGCTGAGGGGAGCAAGGGGCAAGGCAGGGGAGGTCTGCTGCACCATGTGGGAAGCTCCCTGGTGGGGGATCAAACTCAGGCTGCAGTGGCTGCGAATAGCTTCATAGTTCTGAGACATAACCTCTTGTGCCACCAGGGAGGGCCCCAGATTCACTACTTCTAAAAAACAATTTTAACTTTCAAGAGACCATGTATGTTTACTTCATAATAATTCTGCATATATTTCCTAAGAAAAAGGTTATTCTCATATTTAAGAAATTATTTATTTATTTTAAAAAGATTTATTTATTTATGCACAGAAGAGCTGAGGTATAGGCCAGAGGTGTGGGGGGTGAGAGGGTTCACCAGAGACAGAGTGGGAAACAGAACAGGTGGACTGACTGAAATACACTGCTGAGGGGAGCAGTGGGAGAGGCAGGAGAGGTCTGCTGCACCATGTGGGAAGCTCCCTGGTGGGGGATCGAACTGGTGTTGCAGTGGCTGCGGATAGCTTCATAGTGCTGAGACTTAACCCCTTGCACTACCAGGAAGGCCCATATATTTAGGAAATTTGACTTTGTTATGACATTTAAAAGTATAAATCTGTATTCCAATTTTGACAATTGTGCTAATCATCTTCTTTATATACATTTCCCCTCCAATACAGGTTCCAGCCCTTTATTAACTATGGTTTTAACTTTACAAAGTTTAATGCTTTATTCAGTTTAATGCTTTCTGCCTTAAATTCTTTGTTTTTATAAAACAATAACAATTCTGGGTAAATCTTAGTCCATCTCTTTATGTTTTCCCCCCTACCCCCGCCCCCCCCCCTGCCACCTTTTGAATCATTGTGTTTTAGATGTATCTTTTGATCACAGAATAGAACTAGATCCTGCTATATAAAGCAACTTGAAGTGGCCTCCCTGGTAGTGCAGCGGTTAAGCGCGGCACTGTGGAGCTGTAGGCAGCAGAGACGATGCCAGGCCAGGGAGAATCCCACATGGAGGGGCAGACCTCTCCTGCCTCGCCCGCTGCTTCCCTCAGCAGTGTATTTTCGTCGATCTGTCTGTGCTGCTCCCCACTCTGTCTCTGGTGAACCCTCTTGCCGCCCCACGCCTCTGGCCTGTACCCCAGCTTGGATGCATAAATAAATAAATCTTAAAAAAAAAAAAAAAGCAACTTGAAGATATTCTCACAAATAGGCAAGTTAAACCTATTCACATTTAATAACATCACATTATTTGTTTTCAACTGTCATTATTTCATATTATAATTGTAATGTACATTAAATTGTCCTCACTATTTAGTATGTCATTTATATTAATATTAAAGTTTCTTTTGGTATTTATGTATTTTTGTTCTAGTTATTACTTCTGTATTTATATATTTTATAGTTCTCTTAATTCCTTTTTTATTTTCTTTAATCTCTTATTATCTGACATTTCAATGGTATCTTCTAACTCCCACTTATTACAACTTATTACAACTCAAGTCTTATTACAACAATCTTATTCTGATTTTCCCTCTCTTTGTCCCATCTCCTCCCATTTTTAGTTGTATTCTTACTTTGATAGAACCTGTGATATTCATGTGCTTTCCACCACATTCCTTGTTTATTTTTGCTCCTAGTTCTAAAGTTAGCTATAATAAGTGTTCACCATTGGTTATTATGCTGAAGTTTCCTCTGTTACTGGCTAGTAACAGAGGAAAAAACTCATTTTCTAGTATATTCTTCAGGAAAATTATATGTATAATATTCCAAGTTGGGATAGCTTAGGTGGATATAAAATCCTTGATTTAACACTTTCTTTCCTGAAGGTTCATGAAAATACTGCTTCACTGATGTCTTACTTTGTCTGTAACTCATGAGAAGCCAAGGACAAGTCTGATTTTCTGACCTGTGAGTAATTGGATTTTTTTGCCTGGAAGTTTTGAGAATTTATTCCCTTTGTTTTAAAATAAAATAGTTTTACTAGGATATATCTTAGAAATCATTGTCTCATATCAATTTCCCAAGTCACACAAAGTAGGCTTGTTCTACATGTAGATTGAAACATTCATTTCCAGAATATTATCTTGGGTTTAAATGCATGTTCTATTCCAATAGTTCTTTCTATCTTTGCTCACCACAATAATCTATGTGTTGGACCACTTATGTCTGCCTTCCATTGTAGCCATGGTCTCTCAGACTCTTTTAACTCCTTTATCGAAATTTTATTCTGTTGGTTATTTGCCTACCTTCCTTCAATATTCCTTATTGAATTTTTACTGAAATCTTTTATGGGACTTGTAATTTATTCTTAATTTTGGAGATAGTTGGGTCTTTTCCTTCTATATCTTTCTTGAGTTCAATCAATTGACATTGTATTTCCTCCTATTAATTTTCTTAATTATTTTTTAATTTATGATTTTGTGTTTTAAAAAATAATTTCTTTCCATACATTTGCTTTAAGAAACTTAATTTAGTGTGCTGCTTATGTTGTTTTCTTCCACTTTGTGAATGTTTGGGGGAGAAATATTTTCATGAGATCAAATATTATGATTAAAGCATTTCTGTTTTTTCTTCTTACAGTTGCCTACAGGAAGTCAGTTAACTTTTTTTCAATTTCCAGATATTTTGTGTCAGGGTTCCTAAATGAAGAGTGCCTTCTTAGTCCAATTTATTGAAATGTAGGACATGACCCAATGCAGGACATGACTCAAGTCTGAAACAACAGTAACAGAATCTATTTACACAAAAATTCAAACACATGCACAGAAAGAGAGAGAGAAAGAGAGAGAGAGACAGAGAGAGAGAGAGAGAGAGAAATAGAGGGAGAGAGAGAGAGAGAGAGAGAGAGAGAGAGAGAGAGAGAGAACAGATTTATGACTGGCATGCAGCCAGATGTCATCTGTCATACCACAGATAGCTTCACTGAGCAGAGACCAAGGTCCAAACTGAAGCCATACATGACAAGATATCCTTCAACAGTGATTTATCTGCCAAAAGCCTCTGCTTAGTCCCTATTTACCATCAACCCCTGCTCAGGTACTGGAAGATGAAAACCCCCACTTTCTACTATTGAGTTAACACCAGGAGTAGTGTTTAGAAAGTTCTACCTTCTATATGGAGTCGGCTATGAACTTCACCCACTGGTTTGGATTTGCTCCTCCCTGTTCCTCTTACAATGGGATCCTCTTGGAATTTTGTGTTTATTTCTGTTTAAAATTAATCTGAAAATCTTGGTATTTCATGTATACTAGTAATGCTGAAAGCATGGATCAAGTGTGACTTTATTTGTGCTCTTTGGTGATTTTATATTTGGAAAGGAGATGTATAAGGAGAGAACTGTATAGATAGATATAGATCTAGCTATAGATATACAGACATAGATGATGTAGACAGAGAGAAATTTGAATTCAAGGAGTCACCATTACCTCCCAGACATGAAGACCCTTTTTTCTTAACTTTTTATTATTATTGAATTTAATGACTTTCAATGTCATGTTGATATATCAGTTTTGCATTTTAACCCACTTCAGATGAGACCTAGTTCCTTATTCTCAGTCTGTGTACCCCAGTAAGTAAAGCATGATTTTTAAATGCAGATAGAATGATTAAAATGGTGAGTGATGAATGTTATCCCTACAGTTATGGGCCAGAGGGGCTACTGAATTGATCCAGTCAAAACTTCATGCCCAGTCTCATCCAGCGATTCATGTCAACCTGATATCAATGTACAGCAATTAGAAAGAAATTCTTGGTCTTTGGTGGTAGTAGATGAATTACTTGCTGTCTTACTACCTCCAATTTCAATTCTGGATGTCTACTATGTCATTAATGATCAAGCTGTGGAATGAAAAGTTGAAAATCCAACTTATTGTCCACATCTATATTGCTTGTCTATACCTTTAGATTTTTTTATTCAGACATTGAAGCAACACACAATTTTTATGTATTAGCCCTTGGAATAGTAAAACATTCAAATGTGATTTAATTTTCAGTTTTCATCTCTCTGTTTTGATGCATTAAAAATACAACCACAATTTTATTGACATGGAGAAAATTTGGTTTTCTAACTGACTTAGAATGGAATATCTGCCACTTAGTCATAAATACAGGTAGAATTTTGAATTTCATCTTAAAGCATTTGCTCTAAACTTTAGTATTTGTTTTGATGGAAAGCAATAAATATGTCTGCAGAAAGATTACAATATTTTGATGATCTTAGCCCAAGATTGCTCTCTGGTAGTGGGGAAAAAATTTAGACTTCAAACTAACTAGGTAGGGTAGTTTGGTTTGGTGAGGTAACATTCCGGATAGAAATTCTGAAATTAAAAGAGGATAACACAAATCAGATGTCCTTCTAAGGAATTTTTAAATGTATGTATTCATGTAAGTACAACCTTTGTATCCTCAACAGTATGATCTTCTTTCCAGAGTTTCTCTTGCACAACATGATTTAGGCCACTTTTGGTAAGCAGACTACTTTGAAGCAATCCATCACGCTTGGCTCCTTACATCTCATAATTTTTCTTTGCTCTTCATACATTTACCAACATACCCCTTAATTATACAAGCCACTGCAGAGCCTTATTATGTGGCTATTGCTTCCTTTGCTGACTGGGTAAGGGAGACCCTGTTTGATTTCCTAACTTCATTGAAGTGGAGAAATGCTTCACTACCCCTCATCTTAAATGTATGGCTACAAAGCTGCTTTGCTTGAGTTGTATAAAAAGGTTTATGAGAAGCAAGATGATTAAAGCTAGAAGAACTCCACTGGTTATTGAGATTATGGATTTTTTTATACTTCTCTATGTTTTCCATTTTTTTCAGTGTATGTATTGCTTGTATAACTTTATTTTCAAAACCACATGATTAAAATTTAAAGACACCCACTAAAAATTGAAAGGAAGTATATCAAAAGTATATAACTATGGGAGTTGGAATAATTATTATTTTCTTCTTGCCATTAGTATTTCCTAATTTTTTTTAAATAAAAGCAATTATACACAAAAAAATCATCCATGGGTGACCAAAAAGGCACTCTTTTAATAGAAGTCAATAAGTATTAAAAAGCAGTCTTTAAAATTCTTATAGCTTAGCATCTAGAGATTAACCTTTTCATACTCCAGATAATTCTTCTTGATAAATGTAAGGATATTATTTAAAACCTTTTCAGCCATCTTGACTATTTAAATATTTTCGGCACCAGACTATTCACTTTGCTTATCTGAGGCTTCTGAAAAACAAGTTTATCTCCTCTTCTCTCCAAAACACACACACACACACACACACACACACACACACACACACACACACACACACACGTACGTATATCACAGTGGTGATGTTAAGGTAGCAGAAATATGATTTTGTTTTTGTCTGATTTATCCTTGCTTATATTTTACCTAATTGTTTTCAGTTTATCAGTATTACTTCTATAATAATAAAGAGAGATTTTTCAAAAATAAATTGGTCATGTAAATATCTGCCTCCCATGCAAACAAATAAATCATTGCTTCAGATTCTGACCAACCATTGGTCTTATCGGAAATGTTCACTGTGGAACTCTGGTGAATATATAGTGTTATCCAGAATGGAGTTAATTTGCATTTCTTGATTATTAATGAGACATCTATGGTATATTTATCTAGCTTTACACAATATCTACATCTTATTTACTACTGAAAAATCTTAATATCTGGTAGAGCAGTTTCTCCAACTTTGGTTTAAATTTACACTGTCTAATGCAGTAGCCACTAGCTACATATGTTTATTGAGTCCTTGAAATGTGATCAGTTCAAACTGAGTTGTGCTGTAAGTGTACAATATACACCAAAGACTTGAAACCAAAACAGAATGAAAAATATTTACCAATAATCTTATGTTAATGTATTATTATCCTGAATATATTATCTTATACACTATTATTAAAGTTGATCACACCTGTTTTTTCTTTTTAAAATGTGGGTCAGAAAATTTAAAATTGCACATGACCCACATTTTTGGTTCATATTATTTTCCTTGGACAGTACTATTCTAGAACTATCTGTTTTCCATGCTGTTTCTTAAATCAAAATTGGTAAGTTTTTTCTAGAAAATATTCCTTTTTCAAACATATTACATAAAGTTGGTATGTTCTTTTTATTACCTATAGTATCTAGAGTGATGTCTCTAATTTCATAAAATTCCTGATAATTTGCTCTTCTTTTTCTAATTCTTGAGATATATATTTCAATTGTAGATTTTTGGACCTTTTCCTATTTTATGTCTTATGTGTTTTAATATGTAATATTTCATTTTAGTTCAGCTTAAATACTTTCTTATTTGCAATGTGATTTATTATTTAACTAATAAAATATTTATGAGACTCATCATTTCTAACCAAATGGAATATATTCTTTAATAATTAACTTTTAAGAATTGATTTCTAACACAATTTCATTGTGCTCAGAGAACATTCATTATTGAGACTAGTTTTATGGCTCACTATAAGTCAATTTTTGTATGTCCCCTCTTTACTTAAAAATACTGTGTACTCTGCAGTTGTGTGGAACAGGCTTTATACATCATTGAGACAGAAATTGTTATTAATTTTCAAATTGTCTATTCAAGAATTTTTCCTTCAACTACTAAGAGAAATATTTTTTAATTTCCTCCTAGGATTATAAGTGTGTCTATTTCTCAATGTAGTTGTCAACACTTAATTTAAATATATTAAGGCATATACAAATTCAAAATTATTATTCTTAAAAATCTAGCCTGTATCATGAACTGGCTATCTTTCTCTCTCATAATGTGTTTTGTCTAAAGTTTGACTTAATATACTAACTTTATTTGTTTAATATTTGCATGTTGCATATTTTTCCATCCTTTATGTGTATCTCAAAAGTTGAGTGTTAGTTTAAAAAAGAACATATGACAGATTTTTTTGTCTTTTATTTGAAGAATTTAGTCCATTTCTAATTATTGGCATATTTCCACCTAAATATACAATCTTATTGACTGCCTTCCATTTATTCCACTTGTTCTGTATATTTTCCTAAGCTTTCTTCCTTTTTCTATCATTGAGTATTTTTAGAACACTCCCATTCCAGCTTAGAATTTACATGTATTCTCATTTCATTCAGAAAAAAAAAAAGATTATTTGATTGCTGGAAATAAAATTAATCAATACCTTTCCAATCTTTATCCTGTGTTCCCAGTCTCAGTGAAAGATAACTCTATTTTTCCAGTTGTTCATGTTTAAAACCTTGATAAGGGTCAGTTTCATGGGTTTATGACCATTTCTGTCACACAGGGTGTCATGCTCAAAAGGGTCTTGAGCTTTGTTTACTGCCCTGCTGTACCTGTTTTGAAGTTCTTGATAAATTTTGAACAGGAGTGCTGCATTTTCATTTTGCACTGAATCCTACAAATCGTGGAGCTAATCCAGACTTTGGTGTATGCTTGACTCCTCTTTCTCCCTCACTCCTCACATCTATTCCATTGACAAATCCTATTAGCTTCACTTTCTAAATATATCCAGATTTTGCCAATTTCTCATGATTCCCCACCCCACTATAGTACAAGTCACAATCACCTTTTGCTTGAATTATCAACTTAGTAGTCTAGTGGTCCTGCTCAAACTCAAACCCAATCATTTCAAACTCACTAAAGGCATTCCTTCTGAACTTACCAAGTAAAATTTTGACATAAAAGTTCCTACAGGATCTGCTCTTCATTCCTTTTCTCTTTGCATTTCATAGTACTCTCACCCCTACTCAGATGTAGCCATATTAGCATCCTTTCTGCTTGTTGAGCACTCTATGCATGCTTCCACTTCCAAACCTTTGCAGCTGTTCTTTCCTGTCTGTAATGCGCTCTCTTCTATCTACCATATCCCCCACCTGCCCTCCAAAACACACCCCAGATATCTATATGACTAGCTTCCACATTTTTTCACAATGACTCAATAGTCACCTTTTCTGTGCAATCATCCCTAGCCATCTCATCTATAGTGTAAAAGCTAACACCCAGCATTGTAATATTCCTTTTTGCTTTAGTTATCCCTGCACCTATCATTTTACAAGATTTATTTTGCTTATATTTCTTGTTGACTTTTAGTTTCCATTAAACTATATGCTTTAAAAAAACAGAGATTTTGTATATCTGTTTAATTACTGCATTCTCAGTGCCTAGAATAGTGTCAGTTACAAAATAGAAGCCAAAAAACTTTTATTGAGAGAATAAATGAACAATTAAATGAATTAAACAAGAAGCTTTGAACACTCTAACTCCATGAATTACTCCAATACATGTTAATATTGTCTTATATTTTAATTCTGTGATTTTTAAGTATTACAGATATTATTTCTTTATAGTCAGTGTTCATTTACACTTGTTCATATTTTTACCACTTTCTTTGCTCTGCATTTTTCCTTGCATTTTAGATCTGTCATCTGGGGTCAATTTCCTTCTACTTAAAGTATACCCTTTAGGATTGAAATTAGTGTATGCTGGCTATAAATTTTTGATTATTTTCTCTGTTTTTGTCTCTTCCTCCTTCTTGGAAGGTAGTTTTCCTGGGTGTGGAATTATAAGTAATAATTCTAGCATATTGAAAGTATCATTCAGACAGAGGACTTCTGGCTTCCATTATTGCTGATGAGCTTTAAATCTAACTAATTTTTAAAAATATTTATTTATTTATTTATTTATGCATAGAAGAAGTGGGGTATAGGCCACAGGTGCCAGGGGTGAGAGGATTCACCAGAAACAGAGTGTAGAGCAGAACAGGCGAATCTACTGAAATGCACTGCTGAGGAGAGGGGTGGGTGAGACTGGAAAGGTCTGCGGCACCATATATGGGTTAGCTCCCTGGCTGAGGATTGAACTCAGGCTGCAGTGGTGATAGCACGATGACGCTGAGACTCAACCCCTACTCCACCACGGAGGCCCTAATAACTTTAAATCTAACCATTGAAAGAGAAATTTGTTTTCATCTTCTGGTTCTAAAAAAAAAAAAACATTTGTTTTTTTCCATTTTCATTTTGGTGTGATTACATGTGCATTTTTTTCACTTTTAGCACAAGTGTAGGTTAAAAATTGGCACCTTAAAATATGCCCACTTACTTCTGAAATGGGTGATTGTTTTTTTATTTGGAAAAAGAATATTTTCATATTGCTAAATTAAGGATTTTGGTCCTCCTGGGTGGCGCAGTGGTTGAGCGCTGGGCTGTGGAGCTGTCGGCAGCGCACTGCAGCAGGCGGTGCGAGTTCAATGCCCAGCAGGGGAGAATCCCACATGGTGCGGCAGACCTCTCCTGCCTCGCCCGCTGCTCCCCTCAGCGGTGTATTTCTGATCTGCCTGTTCTGCTCCCCGCTCTGTCTCTGGTGAACCCTCTCGCCGCCCCACGCCTCTGGCCTGTACCCCAGCTTGTATGTGTAAATAAATAAATCTTTAAAAATAAATAAATAACTAAATTAAGGATTTTGAGGTGATGGGATTACCCTGAATTAGATGGCTGGAATATAACACAGATTTCCTCATAAGAGAAAGGTTAAGGGAGATTGGACATACAAAGTGGGGTGTGGGGAAAATGTGACTACAGAGGCAGAGACCAGAGTGATGTGTCCAGCACTCGGAATACCAAAGATGCTAGTGGCTACCAGAAGATAGAAGAGGCTAAAAATAGATTCCCTCCAGCAGGAAGTTCCAGCCTGAGTACAGCCCAGTGACTCCTTAGTTTCAGAATTCAGGTCTCTAGAGCTGTGAGAAAATATATTTCTGTTGATGAGTATTGTCACTTGCTACAGCAGCGTTAGAAAATACAACATGTCTAGGATTTAGTGTCCTGCGCAAAAGAGTGAAGAGATGTCTTTTGGTAATTCCAGAAAATTCCTAGTCAATACCCTTTTAATATTACCATTGCTACTTCCTTGGGTTTTCCTTTTGAAAAAAGTATGTGTGGATTTTTCTAACTATATCACAACTTCTACCTTCTCTTTTATGTTTTCCATATATTTTGGTCTCTTTGTGTTATATTTTGGATGCTTCCTTCTGATCTATATTGCAGATCAATTCATGAATTCTGTCTTCTGGTGCTAAACAAATCTTTTCAATTTTTAATTTTATTATAACATTTTTTTATTTCCACAAGTTTTGTTTGACTCATCTTCGTGTATATACACACTTATCATGTTTTATAGTTTCCTGTTGCATTCATATCCATAAATTGGCATTAAAAGACCCTTGAAGTTGGATAAAAGAATTCCTAGAAGCCAAAGGCCCTGTGGTCTGAGATGTATCCTAATTAACAGTAATTAAGTCTGGAGAGAATGGCATATCTCAAAAAGAACTGTGGTGTGGCTTTTGCAATGGAGTGCACTATGATCAAATACATAGAAACCTATAAAGTTTTTATACTTATACTGCCTGAATTGTTGTCATCCTAAACTAGAGAGGAGACTGCTGTTACAACCTTCATGTCTGTAACTGTCAAATGATTTTAACCAGTATGTGTGATTCCCCAGTCCCTCTTATCCCAATCCATGTGCTCTTTTAATTCAGAGTTTATTTTTCAGGGATATTCATTCAATAGAGAGACCAACCTTTATTAACAGGGATTTAAGCCTCAGCACACAGAGTTGCTATGGACTTTCAGTGTTTACCAGTGGTATAACCAGAAGGCAGATCTTCTGATTTCTACTCTTACTGCTCCCTATTGTTGTTATCTGGCACAAATCCTATTTCCCTGAAGAATCATGATAAATTAACCAGCAAACTCATAATCAAACTGTTACCTGATAACTTAGTGCTCTGAGGAGCTCACATGATCAGGATGGAAGTCACAGCTTCCAAATAAATGATTATGTGCCCAGTGGCAGCGTTCTTCTCTTGGATACTAAGATCTCTAAACAGTAGATCCACAATCACAGAGATGATAAAAAAATTTTGCCAAGTGCCAATAAGGAAAACTTTTATAAGTGGTTGAAAGTGAGTTAGACATAACAATGAGGGCTACTGTACCCTCTTCACCTCATTAATCACAGCAATTACTCAGAGCAACCACATCACTGGTCACTGATTCCAAGCATGTGCTATATCCTATAAGACAAGAGATCAACCCCATAAGGTATTGTTGGCAACACACCTGAGTCTTCAATTGACTATTTTATTATGAAGTGGGATGGTTCTGGTTACGTGGGGGGTGAAAAGCCATTTTTCATTTTTCCATTCCCTTGTATCTTTATGGTGTGAGCTTCTTTGTTAAAAACACAAAGATACAGAAGGTATTCTGTAAGGTCGGTTCATAAATGGCACTGATGACAAAAGCATGGTGAGTAGGGAGAGCAAATACAAACCCAAAATAAGATCTTTGTAGGTTCAGCAATAGTAAGTACCATACCAGTGGAAGATATTGATAATGGAGGAGGTTATGCTTCTGTAGGGCAGGGAATACATAAAAAAAAATCTGCTCAATTTTGTTCAAAAAACTGCTCTAAAAATTAAAGTACACTTTTTAAAATAGGAATAAATATCTATTCCATGCCCCCTCCAAATTAACCAACCTGCCACAGGTGACTGGCTTGTCTCCCATATATGATACCCTTGCAGGGGTTCAGGGGTGTTTGCTGCTGGTGAAAGGTTGGATATTCAGGAATAAGGGTGATCAGCTTAGTCACAGGAAGTGGCATGTTTTTGTTCAGTGAAAATCTCCTTTCCTATAGCTGCAGCCATTTTTGTAAATTGTCTATTGAGCAAGCAATTAGGAAAATAAATTGACTAATCTCCATCAGGTGCATCATGTCCATCTGCATATTTACAGTTATGGGTAGCCATTTACACGAGATACAAATATTCTCACATACTACCGCAAAGTTCATTCTTTCCTCTCAAGCCACCACTTCTCCAATCTTTTTTCTTCCAAATCTCTGACCATTTGTTCAAAATGAATAGCCACTGCCTGTGAAACAATAAAGATCCTCACTTCAGGAAATGTCACCTTTGAGGAAAAGTGAACAATAAGCTTTGTCTGTTAAAGTTCAGAATGCTGGGAGGATTTTCTTCACTAGTATTCTGCAGAACCATTCAGTCCACGTTTTAGGAAACCTTCTGTGAAGACCAACAGAACCAACTACAGTTGCTAGGGATTTCCAATTGAGTCCAGATTCGTTGGTAAGTGTTCTTGAAAAGTTTATGTTATTTAACATTCAAATAATAGTTGTCAAAACCACAATGAGCTATCATCTCACACCACTAAGAATGGCTCACATTAAAAAAAACTAACAACAAATGCTGGTGAGGATGTGGTGAAAAAGGAACACTCTTACATTGTTGGTGGGAATGCAAACTGGTCCAACCACTATGGAAAGCTGTGTGAAGAACACTCAAATTACTAAAAATGGTTCTACCATATGACCCAGCAACTCCACCCCTAGAAATCTACCCAAAGGATGCAAAAACATTAATTTAAAAGGATACTTGCATTAGTATGTTCATCGCAGCACTATTTACAATAGCTAAATTGTGGAAACAACCTAAACGCCCAAAAACAAATAACTGGATCAAGAAAATGTGGTATATATATGCAATGGAATACTACTCAGCAATCAAAAATGGTAAGCTTATGCCATTTGCAGCAACAAGGATGGAGCTGGAAGGGATTATTCTCAGTGAAATAAGTCAGAAGGAAAAAGAAAAATATCAGTTGGTTTCAATTATAGAAAGAACAAAGGGAAACCATACAAGGAATCAGAAGGAAAAAAGACAAAACTAGCAGTCAAACTATAAATCGAGACAGTCATCAGTGGATTGTAGGAAATGGGATCAAAATAGGAAGGAAGAACAATGGAGTCTATGGTGATGGTTCACAGGTGTCTTGGTGGTGGGAATTTTATGGGGTCAACACCTGAGAGGAGAAAGCAAACACTGCACAAAAATTTAGAATGATGTAAAAATATATAAATAAATAAATTTAAAAAATAAAAGCAAAGAACCAAAAACAAATAATAGTTGTCCCAGAGAGTAAGAACAGAGAAAGTAGAGAGGAGATTAGTAATGAAATAATAGGAATTTTCTCCAGAACAGATCCAAGTTTCTAATGGAAAGTAATTAACATTATAGATGAAAATTAATCTATACCAAGATACATTATTGTGAAATTCAGAACTCAATGAACACCAAATACTTCAGAGGAAATATATTTTTTAAGGACACAATATAATAATAGACATAAGAGTGCCTTTAGACTTAACGATAACAGTGGAAACTAAGAATAATAAAACTCTGTTGAAAGAAATAGAAGAAGACACAAGAAGATGGAAAGGCATCCCCTGCTCATGGATTGGAAGGATTAACATTATCAAAATGGCAATCCTACCAAAAGCAATTTACAGATTCAATGCTATTCCAATAAAAATCTCAATGACATTCTTCAAAGAAATAGATCGACTACTGATGAAATTCATATGGAACCA
>PVIJ01007039.1:0-86200 GCA_004024925.1 Scalopus aquaticus | reverse complement strand
GGGCGCTGGGGGGCTGCTGAGCCTGGCTGGGGGCTGCTGAGCCTGGCTGGGCTTGGGGAGGCAGCAGCGCAGCCTTCTTCCTCCCTGGAGAGTTCTGGAGGTCTGGCCTCTGCCCCTGCCCCTAGAGGTCACATTGCAGTGGGGGGTGGGACTATAAACAAGTAAACAAGCCAGCATAGAGACCTGGGTAGAGCCAAGCGAGGTAAAGCAAGGTCAGGGCCTGGGGGCAGGTGGGAGGGAACGGAGCCGAAAGCAGTGCTCAGGAACACTTCCTGGCCTGATGTGGGCCTCCGGGGACAGGCATGGAGGATGGTGCCTGGCGTGTTGGGAGTTGCAGTGGGCACCGCGGTTGAGTGTGGTCTAACGGGAGGAGACCCCGTTAGGCTGGGCTGGCCATGGCACTGGGCTGTCTTAATAAAGACCATGCTGCCAGCCTGGACGTGGTCAGCCTTGGGATACAGGAGGGGAAGAGGAGGGGAGCTAGGAGGATCCAGCGAAGGAGGCAAGGATTAGCCAAGAGTTCAACAGAAGCCGCAGGGAAGTGCCTGCAGGCGAACCCCGCGCAGAGCTAAGGGGGGCGCTGTGCTCCGCCAGGAGCCTCGGGGCGCTAGGAAGGCTCACCCCAGGGTAACTCCCCCCTACCGCGACTGTAGCCACGGCTCTTATGCTAGGGGCTCTGAAAAGTGGGGCAACTCCACGCTTCTAGCTGAAAGCCAGGGCGTGCTTCCATTAGACGGAGGCTGTGAACGGCGGTGGTCTTAGAAGCTCTGGACTTTGTCCTAGTTGAAATCCAGATGTTTGACCTCACAGTTAGCGGCACTCGCGCTGTCACCACCCCCAAACCCAGGAGGGGTGGGACCCAGCGGTATCTAAAGATGGAGTGCATTCGTGAGGAGGTGAAGGAGAGGTGACCAGTTTTAACTCTAGAAAGTGAAATTTAAGGGGTACACTTTAATGAGCTGGAGGTGGCATCAAACAATTACGGAACTTGCCGTCAACAGATTAATCATTGTGCACTAACCAATATAACAATTCCAAAGGCCAACATCGAGACATCCAAGGAAAGACTGGTCAGGAAAAGTTAAATTCATCCCTATCTTCCTGTGTCAGGTCAAGTAGTGGGGAGAACAAGTAACGATGTGGACAATGCAACTAAAAGAGGGTGCGGGACGAGTCTCGACCAGCGAGAGCGCGAACAGACCGCGCCCCAGGCAGGCCTGACAAAGACGCTTTGCTTCCATGGCACCGATTTCTTCCGTGATTTTCTGAGAAGGGGTCCACTGAAGTCTCACCGGGGTGTGCACAGGGCCGAGAGCAGGACTCGGGGAGTCTGGGAGCAAGGACGGGCCTCCAGGCACAGGTGTGGGCAGGAGAGAAGGGAGGAGTGTGGGTGGGGAGAGAGCTCTCCCGATCCCAGCTCCAGGGAGCCACTGTCACAGAAGGGACCGAGGGCGGCGCCCTCTTTGCTTCTTTCTTCACATGGGCTTTGTCCAAGCACAACTTACGAAACTAGGTGGCCGGCTGCTCTCAGGGCTAAGACGGTGCAGGGTACAGTCGTTGAACGCCAGGACGATCCAGATCTACTTTCTGTACTGCGGGAGGGGGTGTCTTTCTAGTCCTTCTGGCTGCGTCTCAACCCCCGCCCCCACCCATGCTGCCGACCCCCCCAGGGTCATCTGACTGCAGGCTGCCTGCTGCCTCCCAGCCCCTGCGGAGAGGGAAAGGAAGGCCCTCGCCTTCAACTTTGTCCAGGTCTCCGCTTGGCTTTAAGAGCGCTGATTCGGGAGCCCCGTTTGCTGGGCGCAGAGCCAGGCCGCGGGGGCAGTGAGGACCCCACCCAGACCTGTGGCAGCTGGACCCGCTCCGGCCGGCGCTGGCTGCCACGGTGTCCATGTCATTCCAGTTTCGCGATCCTGAACACGGGGAATGGTTCGGCTACCTGAACCGAGAGGGGAAGGTCGCCCTCACCATCAAAGGGGGCCCTTTCAAAGGTGAGTGCAGTGGGGGGCGGGGCGGGCCGCTGGAGCGAGGGCACGATGCTGTCCCTCTCCCCGCAGGCTGCTTCCACGTCCCGCGGTGCCTGGTGATGTGCGAGGAGATGCTGGACGCCCTGCTGAGCCGCCCCGCCCCGGCCCTCCGCGCCCCCGGGTCCCCGCCCGCCGCCCTCGCCCGCCGGGGCCCGGAATAAAGTTGACCCTTCCCGCCGTCCGTGTGTGCGCGCGTTTGTGGGTTCGCGGGAGGGAGGCGGCCGCCGCCGCGCCGGGGGGCACCCGCTCGGCCCGCCCCGCGCGCTGGGCCCGCCCCCCGCCGACCGACCCTGGCGCCGGAGCCGGCCTGGGCGCGGGCGGGTCCCGCGCGCCGCGCGCCGCGCCCCACGCGCTGCGCCCCGCCCCGCCGGCAAGCCCGCCCCGCGCATTGGCCGAGCGGCCGGGGGGCGGGCCCGCTGGCGGCGCACTTCCGCCCGGTGGCCGGGCCGGCGCGCGCCGCCTCTTCCGCCGCCGCCCCCGCGAGCCCGGCCCCAGCTCCCGCCCCAGCCACGGCCCGGCCGCCTGGCGACACTTCGGAGCGCGGCGGCCGCCGACTGCGCGATCGCGACCCGTGGGACCCGCGAGCCCGCCGCCGTAATGAACATCCGCAATGCGAGGGTGAGCGCCGGCCGCCCGCGGCTGTCCGCGCCGCGTGGGTGCGGGCCCGGGGCCGCGTGCGCGGGGAGGCGGAGGCCCCGGGCCGGGGGCCCCGCCCGGAGAGGAGGCCGCCGGCGCTCGGGGGCCCGGCCGCGAAGCCCTCCGCGCCGTGACGAGGGGCTGTGCGGGAGGGCGCGGCCTGAGCAGCGACAGACACGCGCCGCGGGACGGGGGGGTAGACGGACTGGAGCGGGGTTCCAGCTCGGCTGCGGCCTACCGCCGGCCCGCCTGACCGCGCTCCGCCCTCCCCGGCAGCCAGAGGACCTGATGAACATGCAGCACTGCAACCTCCTGTGCCTGCCCGAGAACTACCAGATGAAGTACTACTTCTACCACGGCCTCTCCTGGCCCCAGGTGGGCGGCCTCGGAAGCGGGGGTCGGGCCGGCCGGAGGAGAAGCCCTCCTGGGTGGGCTTGGCGGTCAGGGTCATCAAGCCTCCGGGGCGTCTGGGTGGGCGAGGCTCCCCGCGTTTTCGGGCCGGGCCGGGCCGGTGCAAGGGGGTGAGTGCTGAAGGGTCAGGAGAGACCCGAAAGGGGGGTGTCGGGGGCGGGATAGGCCCCGTGTGTGTCTTCGGTCCCCAGCACAGGAGACACGGCGCGTGGGCCAAGCCAGCCGCTTGGGACAAGGGCAGCAGCTGCCCTGGGACGTGGGCCCGCGGCGGTGTGGCAGGAGAAGGTGTCGGCGCTGACAGGAGGCTGCGCTGACCCCTTCTCCTCCTGCCCTCCAGCTCTCCTACATCGCGGAAGATGAGAATGGGAAGATTGTGGGGTACGTCCTGGCTAAAATGTGAGTTGCCACGGAGGGCAGGGGAGCACCCACACCCCACGTGTCTGGTGGATGCTGCCTGGGTGGGTTTTTTGTTTCTTTTTTCCAGCTAATTACTGGGCTTCTTTTCTAGCTCCTATACAGGTTTACAGGCAAACTGAGTGGCAAGTCCAGTTGCCGTGCCAGCCCTCCCCTCCCCATTTCCTGTTACTGACATCCCGGGGGCTACTTGTCATCCGCATTGAGCTGGGGTGGCTGCGTTGTTACGAAAACCGCACAGCACTTTGCTTCACCGTTTGTGTCCTGGTAGAGTCTGTGGATCTGGACAAACGTGCCCCTCGGAGCACTTTCTGGCTCTAAGACTCCCTGCGCTGCGCCCCCCCACCCCATCTGTCTCCAAAGTCGCACCTTTTCCAGAATGTAGTCGGAGTCGTGCTGTGCGCAGCCTTTCCAGAGTGCCTTCTCCACTTAGCCGTAGGCTGAGCAGGGCCTGTGATGCAGCGGCCCGCTGACTCGCCGCTCTGTCACTCACCAGCATGGCATGGACACCACGCGCGTCTTTTGGCTGCTGCGTGGGGTTTTGAGGGCCCCTGCTCTCCCCCATGGCAGGTCTCTCCTTTCTTCTCGCTCTAGGGAAGAGGACCCCGATGACGTGCCCCACGGTCACATCACCTCGCTGGTGTGTAGGGCCTGCCCTGGTGCGGCGGGGGTGGAGGCGGGGTTGGCCGGGGCAGCCTGAGGTCCCAGCCCTGCCCACCCGTGTCCTGCCAGGCTGTGAAGCGCTCCCACCGGCGCCTGGGCCTGGCTCAGAAGCTGATGGACCAGGCCTCCCGGGCCATGATCGAGAACTTCAACGCCAAATATGTCTCCCTGCACGTCAGGAAGAGGTGGAAGCCGGGGCCGAGGGGAGGGGGGCAGATACGGTCTCGATGTGGGTCGTGGGGTACGCCGGCTTTTGGAGACCCAGGCAGTGGGCTTGGGGGGGGGGGCAAGGAGGAGGGGCGGGGCGGACGCAATTCCTGCCTGGCAGAGTCTGCAGCTCTGCACCTTGTTCCTCTGCAGTAACCGGGCCGCTCTGCACCTCTATTCCAACACCCTCAACTTTCAGTAAGTAGATCTAGACTTTCCTAATGGAGCGCGGGTGGTCCCAGGTCTGGCTCCACCTGGCTCCTGAGAGGGACTCAGCTGCCTTCCAGGCAGGCGGGCAGGGTGACAGAGGAAAGACCTGGAATCCAATAAAATAGGGAGCAGACTGTGAACCCCAGCTACCGCCTGGATTCCAGTCCGCTCTCAGTGGGGATGGCATACGTCTGCTGCCGTTGGCCCCCGCAGGAGGCCATTTGGTGCCTCTGGCTTCGGGGAGGAGCAGGCGCTGGATGCTGTCAGGGCCGGTGGAAGAGCAGCGCAGGGAACAGCACTCAGGTGTTTTGGTGACAAGGGTCTGGGAAGGCTGGGGAGCAGCACGGTGAGGGCCCAGGACATGAAGAGGCTCTCCCCGTCGAAGCGTCTCAGTATGCCCAGAAGGAAGGAGGATGCGGAGCTACAGAGGCCTAAGCGGGTCCAGGCAGGAAGGGCCAGCAGCAGGAACGGGGACAGCTCTAGAGCCTCGGGCATCCTAGTGGCTAAAGACAGGTTTGCTCAGGGCATCTGTGCCCAATGCAGGATGGGCAGTGTCTGGCGGAGCGTGGCTGTGTGCGCTAAACAGCAAGGAAAGCCCTTTGAAAATGAGGTTTGGGGGCTGTTTGTGGGGGGCCTGTGGAGACAATCCTGGACTTCCATGGGGTGGGGCGTGAGGAGGCGGGGTGGCTGGGAAGAGTAGCGGCTCTGGGCTAGGCCTCAGAGGATCTCGGACCCGGACATCTCCAGTGGTCAACGCCCCTGGGGCCTGAGGGTGGCAGGGCGCCTGAGTGTGCGCACAAACCTGCCAGCGCAGGCCTGGCCCTGAGCTGCTTGGTCAGGGACCAGGCCGCCTGCAGTGACCGCCAGACCTAGGGACCGCTGTGCGTGCTCAGGGACAGGAGCAGGGAGGGGAGAGGAAAGCCCAGAAACAGCTCCTGGGGGGCCGGCCAAGGGAGGCAGGACGGTGGCAGGCCCCGGGGCGGGGGCAGAGTTACTGGGCACTACTTACTGCTGGACAGCAGAGGGCTGTCTCCAGAGGGGTGGGGGGGTGACTCGAGGTGCTCGAGGCTGAGGAGCGTTTCCTGATGCGGCTCATCCCCCGGCCCAGGATCAGCGAAGTGGAGCCTAAATACTACGCGGATGGGGAGGACGCCTATGCGATGAAGCGGGACCTCACGCAGATGGCTGATGAGGTAGGAGTCCGCAGGGCAGGTGCGAAGGCCGGTGCTGGCCGCCAGCCCACGCAGCCGTGTTGCCAGGAGCCATGGCCTCCTCCCCTCAGTTTCCAAGCTGTCAGCTGGGGGTGTGGGCCCCCGCTGGGCTTTGAAGGAGGCCCTGGACCCCAGGTAGTTTTCTCCGAGAAAGACACCTGTACCGCCCCAGGAGTGGCAGCAGGTGAAGGAGGAGGTGCCCCGAGGCCAGGGGGCTTAGGGTTATCCAGCTGTCCTGAGGCTCAGCGGTGAGACAGGTGGTCTGAGGACAAAGCTGAGGTTCTCTAGGAGGCTCCTCGGGTGCCAGGATCATTCCAAGGGCTTCACGGCAGCCTGGTGGAGGGTGGTGTGAGCCCCGCCCTGCACAGGTGAGGGGATGGGCCCAGCGGGGCAGAGCCTGGACTCAAGCTGGTCTCTCAGCTCAGCCCTGTTTCCTGCCCCCGCACGAGCCGCTAGAGACTTAGGCTCTGTCTCTCCTCCTGCTTCGCCCTGGGCTCCTGATCACAGCTGAGGCGGCACCTGGAGCTGAAGGAGAAGGGCCGGCACGCGGTGCTGGGCTCCATCGAGAACAAGGTGGAGAGCAAAGGCAGCGCACTTCCAAGCCCGGGAGAGGCCTGTGGTGAGGAGAAGGGCCTGGCAGCTGAGGACAGCGGCGGCGACAGCAAAGACCTCAGCGAGGTCAGCGAGACCACAGAGAGCACCGACATCAAGGACAGCTCAGAGGCCTCTGACTCAGCCTCCTAGAGCCCACGTGGTCCTCCCCACCCTGGCCCGCCCCACCCTGTCCCCGCCCCACGGGTTTTCCCAATAAACCTCACCCAGTGGCCTCAGGGAGTTTGTGTATGCAAGTGTGCACCTTTGGGGCAGGGTTCCCAACTCCCACGGCTCCCACCATGTTCGGGCCCGGGGAGTGCTTGGCCATTGCCTTGCTGAGCTCCAGATGTGTAAGTCCAGCTGCTCGTGGGACCGGTCACAGGTGCTCCGGCCCTGCCACCCCGAAAGTCAGCGGATTCTGTGTGCACATTCTCTTGAATCTACTCCCTAACCTACGCCTTCACTTGAAGAAAACACTTCAGTACAGTTTAGGGTTTACAGTCAGTAGAGTCCCTGGGTTTCCCCTGTTAACGTTTTGCATTAAGTGTTGCAGCTGATGAGACGATGCTGATACTGGTCTTTAATTTTTATGGTGAAAATTGGCCAGCTGGGTTTAGTCTGAATGATTCCAGTTTTGTCGGCAGCACCACAGCATTCTGGTTGGAGCCAGTCGGACCTGTGCCTTCTCTCCATCAGGTGTGACCAGGGCGTGGAGCTCAGCCACACACGTTAATACTTTTGTTTAGTTTTAATTTAATTTTAATTTTTTTATCCTTTTTAATTTTATTTATCCTGTACATGATTGTCCCCCATAGGTTTCCCACCACCAATTCACCCGTAAGCCCTCACCATAGTCCCCCGTATTGGTTCCTCTCCCTCCCCCTCCCCTGCAGAATGTCTCTTTATGGCTGCCTGCTAGTTTTTGTTTTGTGTGCTGTTTTCTCCTCCTGATCTCCTGTTACTACTTTTTTAAACAAGAAATTATTTACAAGGGGAATGAGAGAGAGAGCCGCATTATTACCTGCAGCCCAGGGTTCCCATTTCCCCTCTTTGTGTTGTGCCCTCTGGGCTTTGACAGGCGCATGGTGTCGTGTATCATCCACTGCGCTTTCCTGCAGGATGCAAGAGGCCCGTTTTTCATAGGCTCAGCCTATCCCTAAACTGAGCTGCCCTCCCTGCGGCTGCAGCGCCGGCGCTTGCTCCCAGTCCCTGGACCTGGGCCGCCCAACCTCCCAGTGGGGCTCAGCAGTCCCGAGCTGTCACTGCCTTCAGCCTCTGCTGCTGCAGATGGCACGGAGCTCCCCTGCTGGGCTGAGTAATTCCTCACTCGGGCCTGGAGCTGGGTTCTCTTTGGCTGGCGTCCGGCACGTGACCCACTGGCCTTCGCGGAAGCCGAGGCTGGAGGGCGGGGACGGAGCCGGGCCCAGGGAGCCGCGCCTGCGCGTTCCTGCTGGCTCCCCAGTTCGGCGAGCCTCGTTCTGATTGGCTCCAATCGCGAACTGTGGGGGCTGGAGAGGCGCCGCGCCCCGCCCCGCGCCCGGCGTCATCCCTTCCGGTTCGCAAGGCGCGGAGGGCTCCGTTCCCAGGCTCTGATTGGCCGCCGCCGGAGGCGGGGCGGGCCCCGCGCGGGGGGCGTGTCCGGGCGAGCGTGCGCAGTGCGCCGGCCGCGCCCCAGCTCCGGTGGGAAGGAGCTGCGGCGCCTCCCGTGGCGCCCTGGGACGGCCTCCTGCCCCCGCCCGGCCCGCTGGGGCCCAGCCCGCCCTCCGTGCCCTGCGTCCGGGTTAGGCCCGAAGTGGCTCGGCGGCCCTCCCCGCCCCCTGGCGGTTCGGTTTTGGGAGCGGAGGCGGGGCGGGGCGGAGCTTTGCGGAGGGGAAGCCTTAGGCCCGCCCCGCCCGTGGGCTCAGCTCTTCCCCCGCGTCTGCGGCGTCCGCCTTTGGGAGCGGCTGCTCCTGCAATGAGTCTGCGAGCCTCGGCTGAACACCGAGGGTGGGAAAGCGCCCCCTAGCCCTGTGTGGAGGTCCGGAGACGTCTCCCTAGAGGATGAACCTGGGCACACGGGTGCCCACCCTTGACCCCCGCATCCCCGATTGTTGAACTCCTGGAAGGCGGACTTGCAGGAAGATGGGAGGGGCCTCGCTGTCGAATTCAGCTTCATCTGTGCTTGCTCTGACGTGCACGGCTGTAACAGCCTCGCCATTGTCTCCTCTGGCTCGGCCTCCACGCAGCAGATCCGACCCCATCCACCTCGTGGCCATCCCTCAGGGCCAGGAGCACACTTGCTCGCAGGTTTAGCGAGGTCCTGCACACTGGACCCTCGCCATCTGCGGGCTTTGGGATTCTTTGAAGGGGAACAGTGGCGCTAAGGATGGGGGGGGGGGCTCAAATGTCAAACACGGGCCCTTAAATCCAGAACTAATTGCTTGACGTTTTAGCAGGAGCTGAATGGGGGCATCACAGGTGTTTCTGAAATACAAAGGGGCCCAGGAGAGCGTCTGAAAGCAGGGCCTGAGGAGGGCCTGAGCCCTGTGCCTGGCTCTGCTGCGTGGCTGCGGGATTTCTGGGGGTAATTAGGGCCTTGATAGAGGGGTAGGGGGCAAGGGTGTGGCTTTCTGACACAGGAGCTGTGCATGCTGGGGAGGGAGCAGGAGGCTAGTCACTGGCCTTGCTGGAGGGCTTGGAGCGCTGCGCTCCTGCTGACACCAGCCGCTGCAGTCCAGGTCTTGGACCTGATGGGGTCTGGCCGGGCCCAGGTCTTCAAACCTCAGGCCCTTGGACACATGGTGTTTCAGAGATAGGCCTTGGTACTGGGGCGTGGGTAGGGGCAGGGAGCTGGAGAGGTATGTTTTCCCCTTCTGGGCAAAAAACTGCAGTGCTGAAAGTCAGGAAGTACCCGCGCAGACTCCCCTCCCTCTTAGGCAGCCAGTCGAGGTCATTACGCTGCACACACAGGCCTGGACCCCTTGCGCTCGGCCCACAGACCTTCCCCTCCCCATCGTCTTCACCCCGGGGATTTCCTTCCCCCAACTGAAGACAGCTGTTCCCCCAGGCTGGGCACCTGCTCCTCCCTTCCCCTGGAGAAAAGCTGTGGCTTTGAGTTGGTGGTGAGGTGTGGAGGGAAACCCAACACCCCTGGATAAGGGAGGCCTGAACGCTTGCCCCCCCCATGCTCTCTAAGGCCTTGCTCTGAGGGGGCAGGACAGGGCAGGTGCAAGCTGGAGAGAAAGGAGGCAGAAGAGTCTCTTCCGGCAGCAGGAAGTGGTAACCACCTATGGGGAAACAGGCTTGTTCCTCCCCAAGGGGTTGAGCAGAAGGGGAACCTTAGCTGACACCCCTTGCTCGGAGGAAGCCAGGGTTGAGGTTCTGGTCTCCAGTGCTGACCTTCGTTTCCACCCTGGAACTTTCCACTTACTCTCCAGCCTCCTCGTGCTCACCTCAGGAGTGGGACAGTGGAGGCTGGCCCCATCTGATGTCCCAGGGGCCTGGGGACAGCGGACTATAGAGGGGAGTCCAGGGCCTGGAGCAGCCATAGAATCCCTGCCCCCTGGCAGCGAGGGCCAGCAGCCATGTGTGAAGGGTGCGGTCTGACAGTGGTGACCACACTGTCTTCTGGTGGGCATTGGCAGGGTCACCTGGGGGTGCCGGCTGGCGTGGCACATTGGGCCTCCTGGACTGGCTCCGGCTGCTTGGCCAAGGGACTTTGGGCACAACGCAATCCAGGTGCATGTCCAGCGCCCGGCGCGAGGGGGCGGTAAGACCCGGGGACCCGGATCTTGGATCTGGAGCAGGGCCTGGCCTGAGCCACCCCGCCCCGTCCCTGCAGCTGCGCGGGGGGGCGGGGCTGGGCGGGGCCGAGTAGGGTGCTGGCGGCGGAGCTCCAGGTCCCAGCGCCCGGCGGGCTCGGCGCCGCGTGGAGTAGCGGGGCTCGACGGCGCGGCCACTCGGCCGCCATGGCCGCGCACGGGAAGCTGCGCCGAGAGCGGGGGCTGCAGGCCGAGTATGAGACGCAAGTCAAAGGTGAGAGGGCGCTGGGCTCTCCTGGTCCGGTTCCCTGCGGAGACCCCCAAAGGTCTTGGGGCCCACCGCCCTCCCCCAGCGACCTCTGGAGGGGGGTGGGGAGAATGCCCCCGGAGCCCCCTGCTCACGTCTGGGCTCCTTGGGCCTCAGTCACCCTGTCTCCCCCTTTCTCTGTCTTTGTCTTCCTTTGGCCCCTCTACCTTCCTTGGTTCTTTCTGCAAATCACCCCTGGTGCAGTGGAGACGCTGACAGCCGCAGGAGGCCTGGCGACTTTGGGGACACCGACCCCCCAGAAAGTAGCCGTTAGCCAGGGTGAAATGAAACACCTCGATTCCGCTGTGGGAACAGTGGAAGGGACTGAGGGCCTGGGGTGATGGGTGCGCCATGGCTCAGCCTAAAGCCACCCCAGACTCCCTTTGCCCCCTGGGGCCCTGAGGTGGTTCAGGGCTGAGGGTTGCGCTCCTGTAAGCGAGCCTGAGGCCCCCAGCCTCAGAGACGGACCTCTGGGCTTCTGTTAAGCCCTGGGTGCAAACCCCATGCAAATTAGCCTTGCACATTCACATTGGCAGTGGCCTCTCGCTGGTGTGGCTCCTTCAGGGCGTGACTGGTGTCTCGGCACAGCCTGTAGCACACACGCAGTTTCCTGGAGGCTTTAGATGTGTCTCACTTTCAATTGCTCCGTTTTACCAATGAGAGAAACAAAGCCAGAGAGGAGCAGCGACTTGCCTGAGGTCACACAGCGCTGCAGGCCCAGGAAGTCGAGAGTGTAAGGACCCCTGACCTTCCTCAGCACCAGGGGTGTGGGTTCCAGTGTAGTCAGTCACCCAGCGCAAGCAACTTAGAACAGAGCACCCGCGTCCTCCCTATCCAGGAGAGACAGCCTCTGCCCAGAGCCACCTCGAGGGGACAATGCAGGGCCTGAGTTTCGCGGGTGTCATTTCTCAGCGGGCGACAGTGACCCCCATCCTGCTTCCCCAGAGGTCATGAGGCTGCCGGACTGAGTCCTCCGTCAGCAGGTGTGGATCTGGTGATTCGCGCTGGAAGGTTGGGGTTTCGAGCCAGCTTCTGACAGCTTTAGCCTCTGTTCCCCACCCCGCCCCCAGAGACGCTCTGCTGTGTTGGAACGGCAGGGTCGCTGTCTCGCCACCCCAGATTCTGAAAGGTCAGCACAGTGGTGGTTTGGGAGGCCATCTTCTCTCCCGCTGCACTTGTCAGCAGAAGTGAGACCGCCCGCCTCGCGCACAGGAAGCGTCGGGGTGGGGCGCCGAGTCCCAGCTCTGCAGTTTGGGCATACGTGGCTCCCGTCCCTCCTTGCACGGATGCTCTGCCCCTGGCCCCGGGGATGGAGCGCGGAGCCAGAGAAGCAGCCCCTGCCCTCGCCAGGCTTCAGGTCTAGGGAGACAATCGGCAGCCCGCGCCGGGTGGTGCCAGCCGCTGACGAGGGAAAGCCGGTGCTGAGCAAAGGGGTGTGAAGGGGCCAGACCTAGCTTGGGGGAGGTCAGGGAGGGGCTCCCTGATGGTGCGTCTGACGTCTGACAGCTGCAGGCTGGCACCAGCTCGCTGCACTCGGGCGGCAGAAATTCACAAGTCACCGGTGCGCATGTCTGGATCCCTGTCAAGTCTGGCTTCCGGGCAGCACCCACTCCTGGCACTGACGAATAAAGGAAACAGTTGGGTGTGCCTTCAGTTAGGGTGCTGCTCGGAGGGTGGGGCGGAGGCCCGAGGGAAGGTGAAGTGAGCTGGGACCTTTCCAGACTTTTCTTGGAATGAAATGAAATGGACTCTTAGCACAGGAAACGTCACCCTGATGCGGCGAGGATGCTCCGGTGCGCTGACGTCAGCGTGGCGCCCGGCCCCGTCTCTGTCGCTTGGCATCAGGGCTCGGCTCTACTCTGCTCTGTGTTGGTGCCGCGGCCAGGAAGTCCCAACTTCCATTTACCCAGCGCAGCTTGTCAGTGGAGAGAGTGCGCCCCACGCAGTAGTTTCGGTGCAGGCCGTGGGACAGCGGCCGAGGGGGAGAATAAGAAGGAAAAGTTCTCCAAAGGGAAATCAGAGGAGACAGGAGCTGGGCAGGCAGCGCCCGTGGGGGCCGCCTCATGCCCCACAGCCCCTGGGAAGTCACAGGTAGAACCGAAATCCCGATGGTGCCGGCACTGCCACGCTCATGGCGGAGCCTGCCATCTGCCTCCTCCAGGCTGGTTCCCTGCTCTAGGCCCCCACTGTCTGGTGCAATAACTGCCAAGCGGGCTGGGCGCTTCCCCTCTGTCGTCTGACCTCCGCTGGGGCGCCCTCCCTGAGGGGACCCTGCAGCTCCCCGGCCTCTCAGACACCCCCTCCCCGGTAGCTCAGTCCAGCTACTCCGTCTCGGGACGGCCTCGGCTGCCCTGCCCACGCTCTTCCTGCAGATGTCCCCACGGTGCTCCCATCACCCCTTCAGCTCTCATTCCTGACTGCTCCAAGACCCACCCTCCCGCGCCTCTTCTCAGTGCCTGCCCGAAGGCAGACCTCTGCCACTGTGTGTCGTGTTGAGCGTGCCCTCGCAGAGTAGGGCATAACCGCATTCTGCTAGTGAAGGAATCCACGAGCGCCCCTCTCTGGGTGCGTAGACGGAGCTGAGAAGCCAAGTCCGCTCCTGTTTGCCTGGGATGCCCTGTGCCGCCCGGGCACTGGGGGTGGCAGTAGCGTCCGCAGTTGGTTGCTCAGGCTTGTTCCAGCAGGTCTCCACTGCAGGCTGCCTGCGGAAGGCACTCTTGCCACATCCAGCCAGCGATAAGGTTGGCAGCCAGCGGTGGGGGGGCCCAGGGCGTGGCTCTCTGCAGGTGAGGTGCAGGCATGCTGGGGATGGGTGGTCCTGGGGGTGGGTGTCAGGAGTGGGGGCTGGGCAAGACAGCAGGCCCCTCCCCTGGCCCCTTCACTTGTCAGTCTGGCTCCTGGGCCTCAGTGTGGGGCTGCCCTTTCCCCTTGGGGCTGGGGGCACGGTTCCCTCTATGGAGCCCCCAGGTTCTCTGCAGGTTGGCAGAACGCCACGGTAGCCTCACCCCTAATGTGTGTTTGCATGGGAGACTGCCCTGTCGGGGTCCTGGGCACCCAAGAGGCAGAAAGTGGCAGGGGAAGCAACTCGGGGACTTTCCAGGAACCGGGGAGTGATGGGAAGGCCCAGTGGCGGAGCCTGGCTGAGGACGTCCTGGGCGGGCGGCTCTGAGCTCCCAGGTCTGCCTCGCTTCCTCTCCCCTCTGGCCTTGGCAAGGTTCTCCCCTCTCGTTGGAAGCCCCTTGTTTCCCGTGCAGCATGCAGCGGTAAGGCCCAACTTTCCTGTCGCTGCTTGCGGCTTGAGGTGCCACCCCCCCCCCCCCCCCGCCAGCCTGGCCCAGCTTGCTTTCTCCTAGGGCAGCCTCTTAAAGCTCTTCTCTCTGCCAGCGCCCCTCGCGGCAGACCCTGCAGGTGGCTGCCTCTCCCATCCACAACCTCTGCCAGGTCTGAGCCCCAGGTACCCCTGTCCCCCAGAAATGCGCTGGCAGCTGAGTGAGCAGCTGCGCTGCCTGGAGCTGCAGGGCGAGCTGCGGAGGGAGCTGCTGCAGGAGCTGGCGGACTTCCTGCGGCGCCGCGCCGAGGTGGAGCTCGAGTACTCCCGAGGCCTGGACAAGCTGGCCGAGCGCTTCGCTGGCCGCGGGGGCCGTCTGGGGGGCAGCAGCCGCGAACACCAAAGCTTCCGGTAGGTGCCCGCTGGCTGGAGGCCGCGCAGGCGGGCGGGGCGCCTCGCTCCTGCCTCCCGTACGAGTGCCCCTCTGTGCCCAGGAAGGAGCCGGCCCTCCTGTCGCCCTTGCACTGCTGGGCTGTGTTGCTGCAGCAGACGCGGCAGCAGAGCCGGGAGAGGGCGGCCCTCAGCGAGGTGCTGGCCGGTTCCTTGGCGCAGCGCCTGGGCCACATCTCGGAGGATGTGGGCCGCATTGTCAAACAGGTACGGCCCTGGCCCGGGGTGGGGTCAGGCTGCGGGCGCTCCATCCCGAGGCAGCAGCTGGAGAGACGAGGGACCCCAGACGGGCTGAGGGGAGCTGGGTGGGCCCGAGTGCCGGCCTAGGAGTGGCAGCCACCCTGCTCTGCTGGTCACCTCCCCCAGAGTAAGGATTTGGAGCAGCAGCTGCAGGAGGAGCTCCTGGAGGTGGTATCAGAACTTCAGACGGTGAGGACCGGGCAGGCCCACCCCAGTCAAAGGGAAGCCATCACCTCTTGGCTCAAGGAGGAGAATTGGGTTCCCCTGGGAGAGCTGGGGTTGCGGGGTCACAGTATACCTACCCATGCTCGGGGAGGGGAGGGCTGGTCACGGCTGTGGCCTTCAGCAGGGCCGCCTGGCCTTGGGCCGCCCTGCAGGCCAAGAAAACGTACCAGACTTACCACGTGGAGAGCGTGAACGCTGAAGCCAAGCTCCGGGAAGCTGAGCGGCAGGAAGAGAAGCGGGCAGGCCGGGCAGTTGCGACTGCTGCCACCGCCGAGGCAGGGCCCCTTCGCAAGAGCTCCCTGAAGAAGGGAGGGCGCCAGGTGGAGAAGGTGGGCTTGGAGGGCGGCTGCCCCTCTTTGAAGACTGGCTCCTGGCCTTTGTCACGGCGAGGCCCGGTTCCTCACTGTGGCTGGGGCGGGAAGAGTCACGGACTCCCGGCGAGGCTATGAGCAGAGGACCTCGGTCTGCTCAGCCCTGGAGGACAGAGGGGCTGGGACGACACTCTCTGGTCCTGGCCCAGCCCGTGCAGTGTCTTTCAAGCTCCTGCACTCCTACTTGGTCACCCCCAGCCCAGCTGAAGTGAAGAGAGCTCTGTTGCTCCCAGGCCTGGGGCCTGCCCAACCCCTGTCCCTGCCTCACACAAAGCTGTGAAGTTTCAGAGGGGTGGGAAGTCTGTAGGGCGGGTGATTGGGTGACGGGCAGAGAGCAGAGCATTTGAGGTGCCCCTAAAGAGAGAATGGGGAGGCGGAGGCCAGGAGAAATGCCAGGGTGGAGGTGCCAAGTCAGGTGGAACTGGGATTGTGAGATGGGAGGGTTTGTGCACAGCCGGGTCAGGACATCAGGACTTCTGGGCCTGTGCCACATCAAGGGTAGCTGTCGACATGGGGTGGCAGGGGGTCCATGGTAGAGATGGGGGCCGGCCTGTCTGCTGGGTGGGTGACCTTTGTGCTGGTATGGTTTTGAGCAGCGTCAGGCCAAGTTCTTGGAGCACAAACTCAAATGCACGAAGGCACGCAATGAGTACCTGCTCAGCCTGGCCAGTGTCAATGCTGCTGTCAGCAACTACTACTTGCACGATGTCTTGGACCTCATGGACGTGAGTGCTGGGTGCTGGTGGGAGGTGGGTGCCTTGTGCACAGAGGCCCGTCCGAACCGTGTCCTTACTTCCTCCTCAGTGCTGTGACACCGGTTTCCACTTGGCCCTGGGCCAGGTGCTCCGGAGCTACGCAGCTGCCGAGAGCCGCACTCAGGCCTCCCAGATGCAGGGCCTGGGCAGCCTGGAAGAGGCAATAGAGGCCCTGGATCCTCCAGGGGACAAGGCCAAGGTGCTGGAGGTGCATGCAGTTGCCTTCTGTCCCCCACTGCGTTTTGACTACCAGCCTCATGAGGGAGATGAGGTGAGGCTCACTCTCCCTGCCCCCTTAATGCCCCAAGCATGGCCGCAGAGCTGGTCCAGGAGCTTCCCTTCCTCAGCATCCTGAGCACCTCTGCCATTCACTTTTGTGCTCGAGCCTCCATCCCAGATCCTGTGTTTTCCTCTTTCTTGGTTTATTACTCTCTCTTGGGTGGGCACCTTCACCAGGAGTTTCCTGACTCTGTGTGTCTGAAAATGCCCCTATTCTATCATTGCAATTGATGGGTAGTTTAGCTAGGTATGAAATCCAAGGCTTAAAATCCTTCTCCCTTCAGAACGTTAAAGGCATTGTTCCATGGTCTTCGGCTTTCAGTATTATAGGGGAGAAGTCCGATACCATTCTGATTTCAGAACCGTTGGATGTGAACTATAATTTTTCTTCCTGAAGCTATTAGAACAGTCTCTTTCCCCCTTCTCAGATTTTATGATGACATGCCTTGGGGATCCTTTTTCCTTCCCAGCACTAGGCAACCTCTCAATCTGGAAAGTCATAAGGTTTGGGACTCATATTACTTCAATAATTTTCTCTCCTTCATTTTATTTTCACTCACTTTCAGGAATTCTTGTAATTGTAATTGGATGTTGGGCCTTATGATCCAACCCTCTTTCCTATTGCTGTACCTTTTAATTTTGGTTTCTTAGGGATTTATTCATCTATCTCTTCCAACTCTTACTAAATTAAAACATTGCTTTTATATTTTTAATTTCGAAGAGTTCTTTTTGGTTCTCCAAATTTCTACTTAAAACAACCATTTGTTCTTATTTCGTGGACATATCTTCTTGAATCTTTCAAAATGATAACTTTTGTTTTTTGACACTTTATTATCTGCATTTTCTCTCTTTTCTACAGCTTTTTAAAAAAAGCTTGCTTTGATCTATGTCTTCTGTTTTAGAGCTCCTTTCAAATGGCTGGCAATTCTTGGCCATTGGTTCATATTTAAGAGAAGGTTCTGAGAGGTGGGTCAGGTATTTGATGTGAGACAGTGGAGCTTGTCAATAACACACTTCCCTACAAGGAAAAGACTCAATTCATTGCTTTGAGAGAGATGCAGACTGTGGGGAATGGAATGGGAAGGAGGTGTGTCTTAGGAAGAGGGTGAGAGAAAGGACTTAGTGGACTTGGGCTAGAGTTCAGGGGGAAGGGAGCAAGGAAGTGGGGTTTGGCTATAGGTTGGATACTTTCAGGAAGCCGGGGTGACTGGTTGGGTGTTGACTTTTATCTAGAAAGCAGTGGGGCTGGGGGCTGAGAGTCCATGGTGAGGGAGCAGCCCGTCACTCATGTCAACCAGAGTAGAAGGAGGTTTGGCCATTTTTGTGGTTTGGACAAAGTGTTGTGTGTTGTTTTTTTTGTTCGTTTGTTTGTTTTTTCTATACTCAGACATGATTACCAGGAGGTCTTGTTTTTGTGTTCACCCATCATGGACCCAGAGTGACCTTGTCTGATTTAATACTCTGTGACATTCCATATGTTTGATAGGATAGCCCGAGGCCCAGTTCTGAGCTCTTGGCCAGCCCCAGATGGTGGTGGCTGCTTTGTTCTCTCTTATCAGTAGGGAGTTCCATCTCCTTCAGCTGTGACCAGTATCCCTGAATCCAGAATTCATCTGATTTATACTTTCCAGAGAGTAAATTTCTAGTTTTCTACCAATTGTGTGGGTTTGAGGGGAGGTCTTCTTTTTTTTTTTTTTAAAGATTTATTTATTTGTGCATACAGGCTGGGATACAGGCCAGAGGCGTGGGGCGGCGAGAGGGTTCACCAGAGACAGAATGGGGAGCAGAACAGGAAGATCGACGGAAACACACTGCTGAGGGGAACAGTGGGCGAGCAGGAGAGGTCTGCTGCGCCATGTGGGAATCTCCCCGGCCGGGTGTCAAACTGGCGTCACCGCTGCCAACAGCTCCACAGTGCAGCGCTTAACCGCTGTGCCACCAGGGAGGCCCTGAGGGGAGGTCTTCTAATGTCAGCGTTCCCTAGGCCTATACACTTTTTTACGATTCCAGTTAATGTGCAGAAGCTTTACCATTGTAACCACTTGTAAGCACACAGTTCAGTGGCAGTGAGTACGTTCCCAGTGTTGGGTAACCATCCCCACCATCCAGTTCCAGAAACTCATCTCTCTAAATTGAAACTGTCCCCTCCCCACTGGACACCCATTTCTCATTCGGAGCCCTCCCCACCCCCTCCTGCAGACTTTCCCCTTTGTTTCTCTTTTGCTACGAACCTGACTGTTCTGGGGGCCTCCCAACAGTGGGACCACACTGCACGCGCCTGTTATGTCCTGCCAGGGTCGTCAGCGCAACGCCCCAGGGTCCTGGGACGCAGCCGTGTGGGGATGTCCTTCCTGTCGGAGGCCACTGGCGTCCATCACACTGCAGGGACGGGCGGCTCCTTTACCCCCTCCACCCGCGGACGCTCGGGGGCTCACCTCTTGGCTGCCGTCAGAGCGTGGGGATGCACATGTCTCCCCAAGGCCCTGCTTTCTCTTCTTTTGGGGCATACCCAGAAGCGGGCCTGCTGGGCCACACGGTGAGCCTGTGTTTAACTTTGAGAGGACTCGCCATACGGTTTCCTAGGTGGGCTTTGCCAGTCTTGGCTTCCACCTCACCCACACCCCAGTGCCACAGCTGCTGCCCCCAGCCTTCTGGCTGCTGTCTGTCACCTCCTGGGTCTCCATTGTCCACAACTCTTTTGCATCCCTCTGTGCATCACGCCCTCCCCTTGCCTGATGTCCCCGTGATGGCCTTCCCCTGCACCCCTCTTGGTGGGCTTGCAGGGAGTGGCAAGCAGGGTGCAGGGCACGTGGCTAGCCTGTTGTTTGTGAGGTAAGTCCTCACTCTTTTTTTTAAGTTTTTTTTAAAGATTCATCCATTTATGCATACAAGCTGGGGTGCAGGCCAGAGTATGGGGTGGTGAGAGTACTCACCAGAGACTGAGTGGGGAGCAGAACAGGCAGATCGACGGAAGCACACTGCTGAGGGGAGCAGCAGGCGAGGCAGGAGAGGTCTGCCGCGCCATGTGGGATTCTCCCCAGCCGGGTATCGAACTCGTGTTGTGGTGGCTGCTTCATCGTGCTGCGCTTAACCCGTTGTGCCACCAGGGAGGCCAGCCCTCACTCTTGACTGTATGACGTCAGAGTCTTCTGCAGGTCTACCTGTTCGGAAGAGAGGGACGCTGCGCTTCCCGCAGCTTGCTGCCCCCAGTCCCGCCGCCCACGGAGCCAGCTGGTCTCATTCCGCCGCAGGGGTCAAGCGCAACTTTTCTGTGCTCTGTCCGCCCTAGGAAAGGTCTGGTTGGGCCCTTCCTCTTCTGTCTCCAGCCCCCGCCCTCCTTACCATTCTCCTTCTCCTTTTTTTTTTTTTTTAAATTTTTTATTTATACATACAAGCTGGGGTACAGGCCAGAGGCATGGGGTGGCGAGAGGGTTCACCAGAGACAGAGTGGGGAGCAGAACAGGCAGATCAGAAATACACTGCTGAGGGGAGCAGCAGGCGAGGCAGGAGAGGTCTGCCGCGCCATGTGGGATTCTCCCCGGCCGGGCGTCGAACTCGCGTCGCCGCTGCTGACAGCTCCACAGCGCAGCGCTTAGCCGCTGCGCCACCAGGGAGGCCCTCCTTCTCCTTTTTTATATAAACTGCTTTCCTGAGGTGTAACCCTGCCCCGTAAACCCCCTAGAGTGTATGGGTCTCTAGCAGCCTCTGGAACCCTTGCCGTCGCGCCGCCAGCACCTCTGTCTGATTCCAGAGCGTGTTCATGTTCATCACCTGCATCTGGACTTTGTGGAAGTGGGTTGCTCTCGGGGGCCTGGACCCCGGCCCCTTGCATGGCTGACTCGTACCCCGCGGTGCGGAGGTGCCCTTTTGCTTATTCATTCATCAGCCTGCGGCCGCGGGGCTTCCTGAGCTGCGCCAGCTGTGCGCGTGTGCGCTCTGGCTCTTGGGCACTGCCTGCTCCACTTTGCAGAACTGGGCATGACGAGCCTCTGGGCTGTGGTAGTGGGCCTCTGTCCCCAGGCTGGGTCCTCAGAGCCAGGACACTGCCTTCCCAGGTGGCTGAGATCCAGCTGGAGCTGGAGCTGCGGGATGAGATTCTGCCCAGAGCCCAGAATATCCAAAGCCGCCTAGACAGACAGACCATCGAGACAGAGGAGGTAGGAGTAGCCGGCCCACGGTGGGGACAGGGGCCTGGAGCTAGGGAGCTGGGGTGCCTGGCCCACCCTCCCCTTTCCTTCCGACTCGGCTTCCTGCCTCCTCTCTGCCCTCCCTCCCCAGGTCAACAAGACCCTGAAGGCTACACTGGCGGCCCTGCTGGAGGTGGTGGGCTCAGACGATGGGGACACGCTCGACTCCTTCCAGGCCTGTCCCTCCACTGAGTCCCTCAAATCAACCAGCTCGGACCCAGGGGCTCGGCAGGCCAGCCGAAGACGGGGCCAGCTGCAGGAGACAGAGACCTTCTATGTCACGGTGGGAGGGTGGGCCGGGGGCTGGTGGGGTGCGGGAGGCCCGAACCGAGGGTGCGAGTCCGGGTTCTTGTGGGGCTTCCAGAAGCTGCAGGAGTACCTGAGTGGACGGAGCATCCTCGCCAAGCTCCAAGCCAAGCACGAGAAACTGCAGGAGGCCCTTCAGCGAGGTGGGCCCCGCTTCTGCCCTGCAGCCCTTCCTGCCCACCCCAGGGCTGCCCTGCCCAGCTTTCCTTCCTGGGAGCCCCACCCAGCCCATGGCGCTCTGTGTGGAGAAGGGCAGAAATAGCCCAACAAGGGGCCTGGCTTCTCCCTGCCTTTGGCCCTCAGGCTGTGTTTTCTCCTCCCCAGGTGACAAGGAGGAGCAGGAGGCAGCCCGGTGAGCCTTCCTGAGACGGCAGTGTGTCCTGGGGACTGCACTTCTGTAGGGGCCGAGCCGCCACAGTCCCCATCTGCTCGCCCCTTGGTGCCCAGCTCTGCTGCTCCTTCAGCAAGGAGCCCTTCAGCAGCAGTCCTTCGGCAAGGGTCTGCTGCTGCTGACCTCAGTTCCCCACTTCTCCTAGCGGGTTCTGGGATAATTCTCAAGCTACAGGGCCCTTTTTAGATGGGCCAGGAAGGTGGGACCTCCTATTCTCCATTCCCTCAGAACCAGCTCCTATTTACCACAGGACCCAGTATACACAGAGAAAATTCCAGAGGAGCCGCCACCCCCGCCCCAGCTCCCAGTATAACCAGAAACTCTTTGGGGGCAATATGGAGAAGTTTATCCAGGTACTCACTTTGCCTCCCTCCAACTCAGTGTGGGCCTGCCCCTGCATTCTGGTCTCCAGCCCTGGGCCGCCCACGGGGTGGTCCAGGCTGTCTGTGACAAAAAGTCCCAGGTAGCAGCATTTTTAGGCCTGAGGAGTTGAACAAGCCCACACAGGGTCGTCACTGTTCGATTTCAGACCAGCATAGTCCTGAGGTTGAGACAGACAGAAAGAGGCATAGCGCATCTGAAGGCATTTTCCGTGCGTGAACAGTTAGCGCATAAAGTGGAAAGGGAGACAGCACCTCTGGGAGGGGCTCCCACAGGCGGAGGCCTGAGGCGCTGCTAAGAGAAGCAAAGGCAGCGAATGACAAGGGGGGCGGTGCCCTGTGTCCCGTGAGGTAAACGCCTCTCTGTCCCCAGAGCTCAGGGCAGCCTGTGCCGCAGGTGGTGGAGAGCTGTGTCCGCTTCATTAACCTTCACGGTAAGCAGGCCCGCCCTGCCGCCCGGAGGGGGTGGGGAGGGACGCAGCACCCATGGCTCTCCTCCTCCTGCAGGCCTGCAGCACGAAGGCATCTTCCGGGTGTCGGGTGCCCAGCTCCGGGTCTCGGAGATCCGAGAAGCTTTTGAGAGAGGTGGGGCTGGGCCGAGCTGGGCCGGGTGGGGGGGCAGGCCGGAGCAGGTGCGAGTGGCCTTCTTGTCCCCCTGTGAGCCTAGGGGAGGACCCGCTGGTGGAAGGCTGCACAGCCCACGACCTGGACTCAGTGGCTGGGGTGCTGAAGCTCTACTTCCGGAGCCTGGACCCCCCCCTTTTCCCCCCGGACCTGTTCGGGGAGCTGCTGGCTTCTGTGGGTAAGGCCTAGGTCTGCGGCCGGGGGGTCGCGCTCGGTGTGGACGTGGCCGCGCTCATGCGCTTTCCTCCGGGTGGGCGCAGAGCTGGAGGCCCCAGCGGAGCGTGTGGAACATGTGGGCCGCCTCCTGGCCCAGCTGTCCAGCCCGGTACTGGTGGTTCTGCGCTACCTCTTCACCTTCCTCAACCAGTGAGTGCTGCGGGCCGGGGGGTGCAGGGAGGGCGGCCAAGGGCCAGCTGCAGTGGGGCTGTGCAGGAGACCCCTGCCGATGACGTTCCCCCAGCCTGGCCCAGTACAGCGACGAGAACATGATGGACGCCTACAACCTGGCCGTGTGCTTCGGGCCGACGCTGCTGCCTGTGCCCGCTGGGCAGGACCCGGTGGCCTTGCAGGGCCGAGTGAACCAGCTGGTGCAGACCCTTATTGTGCAGCCGGCGCGGGTTTTCCCGCCCCTGACCCTGCTGCCAGGCCCTGTCTACGAGAAATGCATGGCACCACCTTCTACTAGCTGCCTGGGGTATGCTCTGCGCTGCTTGGGGTTGGGGGGCCGGCAGAGGGGAGTCCCTGCCTCCATTCATCCTCCTCACTCTGCTCTGGGCCTCAGGGACTCCCAGCTGGAGGGCCTGGTGGGGGAGAATGAGCCGGAGCTGGAAGCTGGGACACCGACCCCAGAGGATGGTAAGGGGGTGGGAAGGAGGGCCCCTGTCTGTGCCCGCCCTAGGGGCCCACTTGATCTCCTCTTTTTTGCAGACCCGGAGGGCGTCGTGGAGGCCGTGGCCTGCTTTGCCTACACGGGCCGCACAGCCCAGGAGCTGACTTTCCAGCGCGGGGCCGTGCTGCGGCTGCGTGAGCGCGCCTCCAGGGACTGGTGGCGGGGCGAGCACGCGGGAGCCCGCGGCCTCATTCCCCACAAGTACATCTCGCTGTCTGCGGGGTGAGCCAACCACTCGCCCCCAGGACGCTCTTGCCAGGCTGCTGGCCAGTCCCCCGCCCGAGCCCCGGGTTCTGAGTGTTTGAGCGCGTGTGGCTGGCACTGAGCCTCTGGGTCTTCTCTCTCCCAGGGCAGAGAGGCCCGTGGCGGGGGCGCTGCAAAATGCAGGGGAGCTGGCGGGCAGCCTGGAGGGCCCCGTGGTCGTGGAGTGCATCCACCGGTAGGCTCGGGAAGACCTGTGGGCACCCCCACTTGCCCACCCCCACCTGAACACAGGGCCAGCCCCAGGGGGCTGGGCTCAAGCTCTGGCTGTGTGGAAAGGGTGCCGTGGGGGAGAGTCGTCTGCTGAGGGACACTGAGGGGACAGAACGGGCCCTCTGCTGGCCTAGCCCGGGACTTCTAGCCCCAGCCCGTCAGTCTTGCCTCCTGTGCCCCGCAGGCCAGAGCCGTGCACGCCGCCTGACGCTGGCGGCCCCCCTGGGCACCGACGGCACGTCATGGTCCCCGCTTCCCTGGATCGGCGCTTGGAGGTGGACGAGGTGAGAGTTGGGCCTGGCTGTGTGTCGGGTAGGGGCGCCTCTCCTCTCTCTCCCCTCATGAAGCGCTCTTCCCCTATCGCCCTGGCTCGGACAAGCTGATGTGACACCCAGCTCAGGGAGGGGCCCGCACTTGGTTCCTGAGTGGGAAGTGTCAGGATTGAGTCCAGAATGGTGTGGCCAAGGGGCTAAGTGACAGGCGGTGACATGGGGGGAGCTTAGCGGGCCAGGGAGGATGAGAAGAACAGGGGGAGGAGAGGCTGCTGGGCTGGGAAGCCAGGTGAGGAGGTTCTCGAAGGGAGGGAGAGTGGGTGCAGTCCAGGGAGACCGGCGCCCACCCTGTCTGTGCTTCCAGAGCGGCCCCCTGTGCCTCCCGGGACAAGACTGAGCCCCGCGGGTGCCCTCGCCAGAGCACGGGGTGTCCTGTCCCCGCGTCCAAGCCTGGGAGCCCCGGACGGGAGGGGAGGGGAGGGGAGGGGAGGGGGGCTGGCCGAGGGGAGCCAGGTGGTGGGGGCGGGGCGGGGCCGGGCGGCACCAGGCTGGGAGGGGTCCAGCAGGTGGGGGCTGAACCGGGCTCCCTGGCGGCTGGTGGTCCCTGGGGCTGTGATCTCAGCCAGGGAGAGTGGGTGCGGTAAGAGGGGCGGGGGACCCAGCCAGCGGGCCCCCACCTCAGGCCGGCTGAGGAGCGCTGTCCCCAGTGGAGGCTGTGATGGCCAGAGCTGGCCAGAGGAGAAGCGGAGGGGGCGGGGCGGCGCTGGGGGGCCCTGGAGAGGAGGTGCCTGGCTGACCCTCGGTGGCAGAGTTCAGGCGGAGGCTTGGCCAGTGCAGGGTGAGAGGGCCTACCTTGCCTGGGTTGGTGGGCAGCGCTGAGCCGGGTGGGGGCATGGCGGGGCCGCTGGGGCGCTCTCGGCAGCCTCCCTCTTCTTGTCTCCCCGCCAGGCGGTGGCACAGACCATGGGCTCCGTGTTCAAGGAGCTCTTGGGGAAGACAGCGGTTCGCCAGGGTCTTGGGCCCACCCCCACCAGCACCCCCAGCCCTGGGCCCCGCAGCCGCTTGGGCAAGAACAAAGGCTTCTCCCGCAGCCCTGGGACCCCAGGCTCACCCCTGGAGCCCCAACCCCAGGGCCTGGACTCGACCCTCACGCCGCACTGACGCCCCGCACAGCGCTCTCCCGACCTCTGCTTCCTGCTGGGCCTGCCCTGCTAGCACAGGCGCCTGCTCTTGATCCTCTGCTTGCCCCAGCCTAGCCCTAGGCCCCTTTGGGAGCAGCGGGGAGGAGGTGGGAGTGGGTGCCCCACCCAGCTCTATGTGCAGCCCACCCGCCCCCAGGCCCATCTCCGCCCGAGCAAAGGCACCAGCCAGCGGGCCTGGCAGGCATTCATAAAAGCCTGTGTGTTGACTCCCAGTGTATGCCAGTTCTCTGTCTTGGGGGGCTGGGCAGGTGGGTACAGGGCAGCCCCTGGCACGCCTGCTACTCAAGCCCAGATGCCAGGATGCTCAGCCCAGGCGACACGTTGGACCTCTTGGAAGAGCTGCTGGGGCCCCTTGGCACAGAGCCGTCCGTGTCAGAGCTGTGTGGGTTGGGGGTTTACCCCATTAAGGGCTCCGCCCCCTGCGTTGCAGGTTCCCACGCTGCTCTGCGTCCCGATGCGCAGGGTCCCCCGCACGCGCCACTACCCTGACCCAGGGAGACCTTCGCTGGGTGGGAAACGAGCTGGAACTTTTATTAGGGAGAAGTGGAGAAAGCAGTGAAGAGGGGCGCTGGCTGCATTCGCTGCGGTGGAAACCACTTGCGCCCCCAGCCCCTACAGCCCTCCCCCCACGCCCTGCACCAGGGAGCTGCCCTACCCAGGGAGCGCCTCTCGATTGAGGGCCAGCCCAGGCAGGTGGCTGAGATCTGTGGAGCCTCTCAGGCGGACGTGTCTTTGGCCAGGACGGAGCTGGCGGTGGCGCAGGACGCATCTTGGGGGCCCGGGCTGGGGGGGGCGTGCCTCCGGGCACAGCAGAGCAGGCCTCGCAGCTCCGAGGAGACGCTGCTGCTGAAGAAGGCGTAGATCCAGGGGTTGGTGCAGCTGTTGAGGCTGGCCAGCAGCATGAGCAGCACAAACGGGGGCCCTGCGGAGACGGAGGCGCCCGGGTGCGGCTGAGGGTATCTGGGCCACGCGTCTGCTGGGGTGCAGCTGAGAGTGCAGCCAGGCCCGAGCGGCCCCCAAGGCGCCGGCCACAGCGCTGCCTACCTTCCAGAGGCGCCTCTGGGTCCCACGCTGCCCACAGCTGCACGAGGAAGAAGGGCGCCCAGCAGAGCACGTACACGATCACGATCACCAGCGTCATCCTCACGGTCTTGGCCACGGCTGCCGACACCCGGGCCCCCTCGCGGGGATGACCGATCCGGCCCCCTCCGCGGCGCCCCCCGGGCCCCTCCGCCGGCCCTGGCACCAGGCTGGCATGAATCTCCCGGAAGATGAGCACCTGGCAGGCAGCAATGCCCAGGGCAGGCGCCACGAACACCATCAGGGCGATCCAGGTGACGTAGGCACGGAGGCCCCAGGGCTCGGCAAAGCGGGCCCAGCAGTCGAAGACCCCGCTGCCGTCTCCCACGTCACGCTGGGCGAAGATGAAGAGCTGGGGCAGGCTGAGGAGGAGCGAGAAGGCCCAGGCCGCCAACACCGGCCGGTTCCAGCGGGCGCCACCTCCGTGGCCGTGTGCCAGCATGGGTCGGCAGATGGCGCGGTGGCGGTCCAACGTCATGGCCAGGATCATGTAGGAGGACGCGTACATGCCCACCATCTGCAGGTACTTGACAGCCCTGCACAGGGCGTCGGGCCCGCGGAAGCGGTCGGTGGCGTCCCAGGCCAGCTGGGGCAGCACTTGGAACAGACCCACGGCCAGGTCGGCCAGGCACAAGTGGCAGATGAAGACATGCATGGGCGCCCAGCGGCCCCGCCGGCCGCGCCTCGCCAGAGCCCCCAGCACCAGGCCGTTGCTCAGGGCCACGGCCACGAAGACCGTGGACAGCAGGGCCAGCTCTGCCCTGGCGAGCAGCGGGTCCCGGGTGTCAGGCGGCTCCTCGCTCCGGTTGCCTGCTGGGCTGGGCTGAGAGAGAGCCCCAGGCGCGGCTGGGCCAGGGCGGGGGGCCGGGTCAGAGCGGCGCGCCACAGGGAGTCAGGCCCAGGGTGCTCCCAGCCCCCCAGCGGAGGGGACGCCCGTATGGGGTGGCCCGGGGGCCCCAGCCCCTGGTGAGTAGGTTGGGCCATGCCCCCAGTCCCCCGCGACCTGGAGGGAAGGGTGAAAGCACTTTCTGAAAGAGGGGCATCTGGGCTTCGTCCACCCCGCCGGCCACTGGCTCACGCGGGCCGCGTGAGGGCCTGGCGCTGGGCGCTTACCAGAGGTGGGGGATGCTGTGAGCATGGCAGGCCGGTGGGCAGTGGGGCAGGCCAGTGTCCTGCACGCCTGGAGGAGACAGGGTGGGGAGCTCAGCCTCCCACTGAGGGGCCAAGCCAAGGCTGGCCTCCAGCCGTGAGCGCAGCCATGCAGGGGTGTGCCCCGCAGTCGGGCAGTGGGGTGCATCTGTAGCCTGGTCAAGGTTGATGCGGTCTGGCCCCAGAGCGGGCGTGGACCTGGGGGCCCAGCTGCTCCCCTCACAGCACCTGGCAGGTGAGGGAGAGGGGCACTCTGGGAGGTGGGCGAGGAGACCCTGCTGACATAGACACACCCCGCTGTGATGGGGGCCAGGAGACGAGGCCATGGGGAGACTGGGGGCTGGCCAGGAGGGGCTGGGAGCACCCCGCGCCTCCGCAGAGCTCCTTACCTGGCTGCGCTCCGGGCCTCCTGGGCGGCTGTGAAGGTGGCCGGGAGCAGCTCTGCTCTGCGTGGGCCCCGCCCCGCGGCCTCAGGGCGTGACCTGCCCAGGAGGGGCCTTCCTCCCCTCCCCCTACCCCCACGTGCCTCCCCTGGCCTCCTGCCTGTGGCACCGGGAAGTTGGCTCCCGCCGCTGCTCCCCTTCCCGTCCCTGCCCTCCCAGGTCGTCCCTTGCTCCGGAGGGCCCTGGGCCAGCTTGCCGGTCCCCAGCTTGGTCCAGCTGCGACCGCCAGGCCCGGGTCCTGTCCCGCCCCCACCCCAGGGCCCATCTCACTAGAAAGTCCTTGGTTGGGCAGGGCTGGGGACATCACTCACTTCAGCAGCTCCGAGGTATAGCTGGGGGTGTGAGGCCGGGGTGGATGGGGGGCCCGGCTTTCCTCCTCCTGACCGAGCGCCTCTGTCCCACTTTGAGTCCAGGGCAAGCAGGGGTGAGAGCTCAGGGAGTCCCCACCACCAGAGGGATGGCCCCTCCCATCCTCCATTAGGGCTCTGGCATGAGGGACAGGAAGGAGGGGGTGGGGCAGGGTTGAGTTGGGGTTTAAAGTGCCCCTGAGACACCGCTTCCTCCCTCAGGCCCTTGGGAGCCAGGGACACGTCCCAGTCTTCCTCCTGCCTACCTGCAGCTACCTGCCCGGGAGGAGGGCTCTGTGCCCCTTTTCTGTGTGCCAGCTCTCCCCTGCCCTCACAGGCGGAGCTGCCCCAGGCCCACAGCCCCTCACACAGAGGCTCCGGCCTCCTCCCTCTCCCCTTCTCCTGCACCAGGACCTCATCCCCTCCAGCCCCTTCTTTGCCCCACCCTTCACCTGCCTCCCAGACCCCCTTGTTCCATGCCCCCGGCCCAGCCTGGCCCCGGCCCCACCCCCGGCGGTGGCCGGCATGCTTCCGGGCCAGGCCTCGCTGGAGAATGGCGCCTTTTTCCTGTTTGTCCACCTTCGCCGCTGACTCGAGAGGCTTGAGACCAAAACAGCCTCACACTGACCAGGTCCAAGTACAGCCAAGGCCGGGGCCTCGTCTTCCTGCCAGAGGGCCTGGCAGCACCCCAGCCCGTCCTGTGCCCCTCCCTGACTGGGTAGCCGGGACTAGGGCTCCAGTGTCTTGCACGCTCACCACAAGCCTACTTCTACACACGCACACCCCCATGCACGCTCACAGTGTCTTCTGCTGGAGCATCTGAGAGTAGGGGCCCCTCTGACGTCGGCTGCTGGGGCAGGGCGGCCTGGCTCTCTCCAGGTGACCACAGCGTCATCAGCCCGGGAGCAGCGTCAGACTCTCCTACTGCGCCCCAGGGAACGAGAGTGGCAGAAAGTGCAGGTCCTGACAAGTTTCTAGAACAGATTATTTCAGGGAAAGCTGTGAGCCACTGAGAAAAAGTCCTCCCCCCACCCCAGGCCAGGCCGGAGTGGCCTCTGGGATTCGGTCCTCACTCCCCCCCACGCAGGTGAGATGGGAACTGGTGTCCCTTATCTATCACGCCCAGTGTTGTGCTTCCGCTTCCCCCAACTTGAAGGGTGAGCAATGGCGAAAGATGGGTGAAGGCCTGGCGCCCACAGGTGATGACCTATGGGAGAGCGTCCTCCCGTCATGCATGGAGAGCAGCAGAGCAAGCAGGGAAGGAAGGAGAGCAGGCCGCCTCCGGGGAGTGGGCGTCACCCAGGCGCCCACCTTCTGGGCCCACACAAGGCCCTGCAGGACAGGTCCTGAAGGTGAGCTGGTGCTGAGCCTCGGGGCGGACCCTTGCCCCTCACTGCTTCCTGCTTTCCTTGTTTCCCTTTGAGCTAGCAAAGTCTTTGGGAAGGCCTCTCCAAGGTTTTCTCTGGGCTCTAAGAAGAAAGAGCCCAGACAAAGCCCCTGGCAAGGCCTGGACATCGGCGCCGCCTACAGCTCCCTGCTTGGCCCTTGAGCCATGAAGCAAGATGGCGCACGGGAGAGGGCTGGGCCCCTCTGCTCAAGGCCCGAAGTGTCAGCAGCCCCGGTGGGCGCGGGCCAGGTGAGAGGCCAGGCTGGGCCGCGTCCACCACCTGCAGCAGGGAGTCCACCAGAGGCCTGAGGCCCGGGGCTGACCCCCGCCCCAGCCGCCCCACAGGGGCCGAGACGCGGGGCTGGGCGGCCCTTCTCGCAAAGAAAGGCCGCCCGGCTCCGGCTGATTCACAGCAGGGCCACGTGAGTCAGCACAGGTGCCCGAGCTGCCCGGAAGCCCCTGCCCTCTGGGTGGCGGGGAGCCTGCCTCCCTGCCTCCTGGGCCGGTGGCCGCTGGGCGCGCCGGGACGCAGACACCTTGCAGAGGGCAGCAGGTGGTGCTGGGGGCTCTCTGCACGCCCTGCCAACGCAGAGACCCCGAAATCCGCCCTAGGAAGGGGGGCCAGGGACGGCAGCCCAGAGGAGTGGGGTGTGGGGCTGAGGAGGCTGTGCCGTCAGCCAGCGCAGAGATGGCGGGACCCGGTTACTGCTGGCAGTTGGGACTGGAGAGACACGGCATTTCTTTGAAGGACGTCTCAGGGACGAAAGAGAGGGAAGCCAGAAAACCAGGAGACGCAGGTCCCCACCGGAAGGCAGGAAGGACACCGTTGAGCTGCTGAGGGGTCAGGCCTAGGGCTGGAGAGAGGACCCTGGAGTGGGCGACCCTCCCGAGCTCCTGCACCTTCAGAGGGCGGGTCCTGCGGGCGGTGGGAAGAATGTGAAGGGGTGCAAAATGTGCCATCCCAAATTAAGCCCCTCTGGCATAGGATTATTTTAGGCTGGTTATTTTTACCCCACCCCTTCCCTTATGCCCTTCTGACGCCTTCTCCCTCCCCGTCCCTCTTAACCTCAGACACTGCTCCTCGCGCGCCACTGAGGAGCTTTAGCGTGTCGGCCACTGCGCTTCCTGTCTCACTCGCCTATGTGAAAACCCCGCGTTTGTCTCTGGCCTTCTGGCTGGCTCTATCGTTCCCTCAATCGCCTTTCTTTTTGCTGTAAAAGGTGCCGTTTCCTCTTCCCTTGCAGCTGGATAGTGTTCCCGGGTGTGGGGGGTCCCTACCTTTCCCCAGTCCATCAGTGGGTCCTTAGCTTGCTTCCAAACCCATGCGTCGGACAAAGTGCCGCGATAACATTGCAGAATAAATGATTTTTTGCTTCTTTGGCTAGATACCCAAGAGTGGAATTCCTGGGTATTTCCATTTTAAGTCTTTTTAAAGGTCAATCGAGATCGCCTTCCGGAACGTCTGGCCCAGTTTACACTCCCGCCAGCGGGGCCGGCCGGCTGCTCCCCCACAGCCTCTCCAGCCCTTGCGTTGGGGTCGCTCTCACAGGTGCTGTCCTCAAGGTGTGAGAGGATGCCTCGTTGTGGTTCTGACCTGCGTCCGTCTCGGGAAGGAGCAGCGACGGCCACCTCTCCGTGGGTGTGGACCTCCTGGAGCCCCTCTTTGCGGAATTGTCCCTTCAGTTCTGCTACCCACTTACTAATGGCTTGTTTTTCTGTTGTTGAATTGAATATGTTTTTTGTTTACCTGGGATGTTAACCCCTCACGGATTGTGTAATGTGTATCTTCTGTTTCAGTAAGATGCTCTTGAATCTACTTATAATTCTTTCACTGTGTAAAAGCCTCTTAATGTGAGGTAGTCCCTGTTATTTACTTTTGTGTTTATTTCCCTTGTAGGGATTGGGTCTCCAAAATGTCTTTATCGTTGATGTCATGAGATGGGTCACCAGTGTTTTCTTCTATATGTTTTATTGTGGTGGGTCTCACATCTAAGTCTTTGCTCCGTTTTGAGTTTATTCTTGTGCATGCAATTAGAGAGTGATCCCACTTCTTTCTTTCATGTGTGTCTGTCCAGTTTTCCCAGCAACACTGGGACACTCTACTTTGTCCACTGGATGCTCTTGACGCCTTTGGCGTAAATGAGGTGTTGATATATCTGTGGATTTAACATGGGCTTTTTTTGATCCACATGACTATTTTTATTCCAGGACCATATTGTTGTAATCACTATTGCTTTGTAAGGTAGTTTGAAATCAGGTAACATGATGCCTCCATTTTTATCCTTTTGGGGGGGAGTCAGGATAGCTTTAGCTATTCAGAGCTTTCTATGGTTCCATATAAATTTTAAATTTTAAAATTTTAAATTTTAATATTTCGTTTAAAGAATCTTCATTCTGTAGTTCTTTTTTTAAAATTTATTTTATTTATGCATACAAGCTGGGGTACAGGCCAGAGGCGTGGGGCAGCGAGAGGGTTCACCAGAGACAGAGTGGGGAGCAGAACAGGCAGATCAATGGAAATACACTGCTGAGGGAAGCAGCTCGGAGGCAGGAGAGGTCTGCCGCGCCATGTGGGACTCTCCCCTGTCGGGCATCGAACTCGCGTCACCGCTGCTGACAGCTCCACAGCACAGTGCTTAACCGCTGCGCCACCAGGGAGGCCCCAAATTTTAATATTTTTTGTTTTACTTCCTTGAAGAATATTTTGGAACTTTAATGGTCATTGACTTCAATCTATATATCACTTCTGGTAGAATAGTCATTTTGACTATGTTGATTCTCTCCATTCATGAACATGGAATATCTTTCCATTGCTTTATGTGTTATTCTATATCCTTTAGTAGAGTCTTTTACTTTTCATTTTACAAATCCTTCACTTTCTTAGGTTAATGCCTAGATATTTAATTTTCTTTGAAGTGACTTCATTTCCTTTGCTTCTTGCTCATTATTTGCTTAATTGTAAAAGCACAATGGATTTTTGCGTGTTAATTTTGCAACCTGCCACTTTGCTGTATTCTTTTACTGTTTCTAAATTTTTTTGGTACAGTCTTTAGGGCCTTCTATATTTAGCATCATCTCACTGCAAATAATGATAGTCTGACTTCTTTCCCTTTAAAATTAGGAAGATAAGTTTTCAGTTTTTCATCATTGAGTGTTATATTGGCCATAGGTTTGTGACATGTGGCCTGTATAGTGTCGATTCTTCCTATTCCCATCCTGCTTAGAATGTTTATCATCAACGGTGCTGAATCTTGTCACCTGCTTTTTCTGCACCTCTATTGATACCATTGTATTGTTTTTATCTTTACATACAATACATACAATGTAATGTACTGCATTGATTGATTTACACATATGAAACCATCCTTGCATCCTTGGGATAACTACTTGTCATGATGTGTGTGATCTTTGTAATGCATTATTGAGTTTGATTTATTAGTATTTTGCTGAACATTTCACATCAATATTCATTAGTATTCTTAATCTGTAGTTTTAACACTAACAAAGATGTAAAAAAAGGTACTTCATAAAATTTAAATATCTGTAGTTTTCTCGAGGCTGGTTATTTGTAAGAAACAGCGGACAGAGGAAGCGGTGCAAACGCAGAGTCAGCCTTCGGGGGGACACTTACTGACTGTGCCCAAACGAGGGGAGTCCCCAGCTGTGAGGGTGTCTCCCCCTGTGGGCCGGGAAGCGGGGCGTGACCGCTCTCTTCATCCCATATCAGTGCAGACCGCGTCTGCATAGCGCGGCGCCGGCCTTCCCCTGAGAGGGTCTGGGAGGAGGTGACTGGGGCCGTTTCCGGGAGTCCTCGCTTATGCTGGGTCTCCCTCAGCTAGAGGGGGGGCAGGCGTGGTTAAGCGCCTGCGTGCTTTTCTCCTGTTAATCTGTCTTCTTTTTAATATTGTATTTTGGGGGAAAATTTTATTGTGGTAAAAAATGTATAACATAATCTGCCTTTTATTACAGGGCAATCTCAGCCAAGAACCCAGAAGAGTGGAGGGAAGATTATCCTTCCTCACCTACAAATGAATGAGCTCAAACCCACTGAAATGACATAAATGAGCAGAATGAAGAGAGCAGGGTCAATGAGATGCCCAGGAGAGGAGCTGTGGGGCGGGGGGTAACGGTAGGTCAGAGGATGGGGTCGAAGGGGGTAGAAATGCATTTAATAGAAACACACGCACGTGTGTGAATGTGTGTTGGGACACGCAGAGATCAATGGTGACAGGAAGATACTGTGTCCACTAAACAGGTTCAAATGGAAATGAATAGTGATTTTGAAAGTCAGACAAAGCCTATTTGCAGGTTGCAGTAGGGGAGGAGACACTTGATGCATTAGGGGCCCTGCAGAGTGGGAGGGGCAGAGCAAAGGCCAAAGACGTGGCCAGGCGCCCCTCTCCTGGGCTAAAGAGCTGGGGAGGGTTAGAAGGCAGGTGGGCAATGGAGGGTGCTGTCCCCACATGGCCACAGGGTCCTCGTTTTCAGGGCAGGTTGCCTGGCAGGCCTGACTTCTTGTTAGTCAGTTAGGCCAGCTCCTGGGTTACAGGCAGATTGCTCCTGGCCTGGAGGCTGGTAACAAAAACCAGTGGCCGCCCCTCCCCACGGGCCCTTCACGGAGACCACAGCCTTCAGCCTGAGAGCCTGGGGGGAACCTCCCTCCTGTGCAGTGCTGGGCCCCTGGCTGTTTCACGTGTCCTTCGTCCTCTGCTGACCTGCCTTCTGGAATGGCCGCATCTAGGGCAGCTTTGTCCAGTTCATTGCTTGCGTGGTTCTGACCGCCGTGGCCCCTCTGCTCCTGAAGCGCTGTTCACTGTGAGCTCAATCGAAGTGTGATTAGCATACATAGAACTCACAAAATTTACTTTGATGTGATTTGATATACATAGTCGTGATCTCCATAGTCTCCCCTCCATAGTCATGATCTATAGCATTTGCTTCACTCCAGAAAGTTCCCTCATGGTCCTTTGCAGTCTCCTTCCTGTCACTGAAGTTTTACAGAAATAGAATCACGGCGTTGGTGGTATTTTCGGTCACCTTCCTGCACTCCGTTGCCTGCCCTTGAGTTCATTTCAGTTTGTGGTTTCAGGAGCTGGTTGGTTCCCTTTCCGTTAGCGCTAAGCCAGTGAGCCACAGATCACTCACGCCATGACCAGCTCAGAAGGCGGTGAGTTACCAGTTCTGGGGGGCTGTCAACAGGCCGTCCCCAATGCCGAAGGGTTCAGCCTACGGGCCCCGTGACTTTCCGCACTCACGAACCCGCCCCTGCTCGGCTCTGGTGCTCTCGGGGCTGTTGGTCCAGAATTCTTTATCGCGCGATAGTTTTTTTTTTAAGATTTATTTATTTATGCATACAAGCTGGGGTACAGGCCAGAGGCGTAGGGGGTGAGAGGGTTCACCAGAGACAGAGTGGGGAGCAGAACAGGCAGATCAGAAACACACTGCTGAGGGGAGCAGCGGGAGACAGGAGAGGTCTGCTGCGCCATGTGGGAATCTCCCTGGCTGGAGATCGAACTTGTGCTGCAGTGGCTGCCCATAGATTCACAGTGCCGAGACTCAACCCCCTGCGCCCCCAGGGAGGCCCCTTTTTGGGGTAGATTTCTTAAGCTTTTTTTTTTTTCACATAGACAAACCTGTCATCTCTGGATTTCAGACTCTTTTACCTTTTCTTTTCTAATCTATATGCCTTTTATTCCCTTTTCTTGCCTTATTGCACTAACTAGGACCTCCCGTGCTACAAGCGCAAATGGGGAGAGCGACCATCCTGGCCTTGCCCCTGCTCATCAGGGAAAAACAGTCGGTCTCTCATCAGCAAACACAGCTTCACTGGCGTGTCCTTCGCCCGCGGAGAGCTCGCCCGCTGCTAGCTCCCTGAGCGCTCCCATCGCGAGTGGTTGTTGAATCTGATCACAGTTTCCCCCTGCGCCTATTGAAATGACCATGTGGTTTTCTTTTTTGTTGTTGTTCTTTTAATGTGGTTGATTGTATTGATGGGCTTTCAGATGTCAAAGCCAACTGACACACCTGGAGACACCCTACTTGACCGTGGGTTATTAGCTTTTTATATAGTGTTGCAATTCAGTTGCTAAAACCTTGCTTAGAGTTTTTCCATGATGTGTATCCATGAAGGATTCTGGTCTGTAGTTTCCTCTTCATGCAATGTCTGGTTTTGGTGGGAGGGTAAAAATGAATTGGGAAGTGTTCCTTGTCTTGCTTTTGGAAGTGTGTATAGGGGGGGATATCACTTCTTTTATGATGTTTGCTGTATTTCACTAGTGAAGCCATATTGACCTAGAGTTTTCTTTGTGGGAGTGTTTATAGCTACAGATTCTACTCTTTAATAGATACAGAGCCAGTTAGGTTAGCTACTTTTTTTCTGAATAAACTTGATCTCATCTACATTGTCAAATGTACTGGTGGAACTTTCCAGTGTTTATCAGATCTATGGTGATGTCCCTGCTTTCGTTTTTGATATTGGCACTTTTATCTTCTCTCCATTTTTTTCTGATCACTCTGGGCAAAGTGTTCTTGGTTTCATTGATCAAAAAACAGATGTTGGTTCCATATGTTGACTGTGTCGGTTTTCTGTTTTTCATTCCATTGATTTCTGCTTTTTATGTTTATTATTCTTTCTTGACCTTATTTTGGATTTAATTTGCTCTTTCTTTTCTAGTTTCTTAAACTGGAAGCTCGAATAGTTAATTTGAGACTTTTCTCCTTTTCTAATACAGTTACTAGTACATATTTTCCTTTAGTTATTTGTTGAATTCCCCAAATTTGATATTCTATGTTTTTTATTTTATTTATTTACAGATAATTTCTCATTTAATTTACGTTTTTTTCCTTTGATCCATGGTTTATTTAGAGGCAGAGTTCCCATTTCTAAATATTTGGAAATTTTCTAGATGGCTTTTTGTTATCAGGTTACACTTCAACATCACGTGGTCACAAACCCTGCTTTGCATGATTTCTCTCTTTGTGACTTATTGATGCTTGTTCAGTTGCCCAGAGGATTGCGTGAATGTTACGTTTGTTCTTGAGGAGAATGTATATTCTCTTGTTGGGGGTAATATTCTGTGACTACCAATTAGGTCACTTGGGCTGATAATGCTATTCAAATCTGTATTCCTGCTGCCCCCGCACCTTGATTTATGAATTGCTGAGAAAAGGATATTCAAGTCTCCAGCTATGTTTGGAGATTCGCTTATGTCATTTATTTCTGGTGCTGTCGCTTTTCATTTCATATATTGGGGAGCTTCATTACGTGCGCACATCCTTACCTCTGCTAGCTCTGCGCTGAGCTCCCCCCACCCAATGGCAGTGTGGCTGTCCCAGCTTGCTTGCCCTCTCTCTGTCTCTGTCTCTGTCTTGCTCCTCTCTTCCTCTCACTCTCTCTCACCCGTGCACCTGCCTCTCCTCCCAGCTTTCTTACACTCACTGTTTGCGTGGCCTATCTTTTTCCATCCTTTCACTTTCAACTTGTCTGTATCACTAAGCTTAAAGTGTGCGTCTTGTAAATAGCACACAGCCATCTATCCAGGCGACAGCCTCTGCCTTTCCACCGGCATGTGTAGCAGATTGTGTTTTTCCAGCGTGGTCCCACGGTATCTCCTACCCCACATGCCCTTCTGGAACCTCGCCATTTTTCCATCACGAGGTGGAATCCAACCCTCCCCCCAATCTGAGCTGGCATAATGTGGTAAAAGCTTGATTTCCGAGGTGCGGCCTGAAAAGGCAATGCAGCTTGTGCCTGGTCAGCTGGGCTAAGAACCCCAAACAAGACCTCCTGGAGAGACCCCACGGGCGGCTCGAGAGGACGCAAAGAAGGAGCGAGGCTCAGTCAACTCCAGGGCGCCCAGCTGCACATTCAGCTGGGGTGCAAATGACCCTCCACCAGAAATGCCCCACCGCCACCTCCCCCAACTCTTTTTAGAAGAGGGAAGTGGATAATAAACACACCTGGCACTCGATGGTTTTGGGTGCGAGTCAGCGGCATTCGAGACTCACTCCTCGTGTCCCGTGTCCACGTGCTTCTGTCGCAGTGAGTAGCTGCTCTGCGGCTGCTCGGCAAAGGCCCCAGCACCCTGCTCGGCCTCTGGCCACGTCACAACCACCTGCTGTCTCCAGGAGCTGAGTTCTCCAGGTCCTTCATGTATGTGAGGCCAACCGTCATGTGTCTTCCTTCCTTCGCTCGGGGCGCTATTTTCGAGGTTCATTCAGGCTGGAGTGGAAGCAAAACCCCATCGCCTCCTGCGCGTTTGGGCCCTTGCCCCTTTAAGCTCTGGCGCCTAGTGCTGCCTCGAGCGTGGTGTGCGGGCATCGAGGCTTCTGAGCAGACCCTAGAAGTGGAATTTCCGGATCATGGGGTGATTCTGCTCTACTTACGCTTTCCAAGGAACGCCTTTCCCATAGGCAGGAGCCACACAAACCAAGACCAGAAAGGAAGGTGCAGTTATTGGAAAACACTAGATTTTGGAGCGGCTGATTATGGAGCAACATGACGACTAGAGTTACAGTGAGGTTCAGTCAATTCTTATTTAGTATCATCGTCGGTGTCTTTGCGCTTGAGTCCACCGTCCCAGTGTTTGATCTGAACTTGTCCCACCCACTTTTGTTCTTCTTTTTCTTCCTTTCTGCCTTTTATTGGGGGACAAATTGAATTTATTTACTATTTCATCTTTATTGACTGTTTAGTTATAAACCTTTTTGGTGTTTTTCAATCGGTACTCTTTTTTTTAAGATTTATTTATTTTTGCATACAAGGTGGGGTGCAGGCCAGAAGTGTGGGGGGTGGGAGGATTCCCCAGAGACAGAGTGGGGAGCAGAACAGGTGGATCCACTGAAATCCACTGCTGAGGGGAGCAGTGGGGAGGAAGGAGGGGTCTGCTGCGCCCCGTGGGAAGCTCCCTGGCCGGGGATCGAACTTGTGCTACAGTGGCTGCCAACAGCTCCATAGAGCTGAGACTCAACCCCTGCGCCCCCAGGGAGGCCCTGGCCTTAGCTTTTGTAGGGTACTTTTACTAGATAGAGAATTTCCGACTGAAGATTTTTATTTGTCTCTCAGCATTCGAAAATGTTCTATCTTGGGACTCTTGGCGTTTAGCTGAGGCGAGCTCTGCTTTTCCTCCATGGCCACGCGACTCTGGAGCGCTACGGGATGTTTGCTTTTGGTAAGACCTTGTTAGTGTTCCACAGCTTTTGGCCTCTATGGATTGACTATTTCATCAGACTTGGGGAAACTTCGGTCATATCTCTTCAAATCTTTCCTGTGCTGCATACTCTCTCTGTGTGTATGTGAAACCGTGTGATATTCTGCGCCATGTCTCACTTAGATGCCCGGCTGTTATTTTTCTCCAACTTTTTTTGTGTTCTGGTTGTGTAATTTCTGTTTACCTACCTTCAAGTTCACTAACCCAGGCCTCTGCCATGTCCAATGTGCTGATGACTCGGCAAGACGATTTGCCTCTCAGAGCATGTTTTTATTGCCAGCATTTCCACTTGGTTCTTTTTTAATAGTTCTTATCTCACCACTGAAATTCCCCACCATTTCACACACCTTTTTGCACTGGTTTATTGAACATATTTATCAGTTATTTTGACTCTTTTTAGATATGTAAAGTAGCTCATCATCTATCTGTGACAAATAGGCCACATGCACGATCCCCCACCCAGCAGCACTTGGTTGTGATATTGGTGCTCTCGGCCAGTCGGAGAATGGAGTCTGTGGCGTGCCAGCCTGAAAATGACCCTATAGATCGCACAGGTCCCTGAGCTGGCCACTGGCCTGCTGTCACCTCACCCCCATCGGCCATACCCATCTGGATGGCGGCGTGGCCCCAGAGCCTCATGACAAGCGCGAGCACAGAAGCCAGGTGGACGCGCTACTGACGGACAAGGCCGTCAGATTTCTTTCTTTGGGGGCACATCTAAGGTGCAGCCCCAGTATCTGTGGTTGCTCCAGGACTTGACAGAGCCTGTCATCAGCCCATGGGCCTGGGCCTGGCTGTGTCTCCGCCCTTCCTGTCCTGTGTGTTCAAGCAGCAGACAGGGCTCTCGAATACTGTGCCCCTTCTCAGCCCACTTTCCTGCCCTGTCTCCACACTTTTTAAAAATGATTTATTTTTATTCATTTATGCAGACAAGAACTGGGGTGCAGGCCAGAGGTGGGGGGGTGAGAAGACTCACCAGAGACAGAGTGGGGAGCAGAAAAGGAGGATCCACTGAAATCCACTGCTGAGGGGAACAGCGGGGAGACAGGAGGGGTCTGTTGTGCCCTGTGGGAAGCTCCCTGGCTGGGGATCGAACTCGTGCTACAGTGGCTGTGGACAGCTTCACAGTGCTGAGACTTAACCCCTGCGCCACCACGGAGGCCCCAAATTATTGAAATTTATATGGCACCACAAAAGGCCTGAAATAGGGAAAGCAATCTCGAGAGAAAAGGAGGCATCCCGTCACCTAAGTTCAGCATTTACTATAAAATAGCAGCAAAAAAATATGGTGTTGGCACAGAATGGATACAAGGGCCCATGGAACAGGGTGCAGCCCTGGAAACAAGTTACGCCCATGCCAGGCCCTGATCTACAATGACACAGCCTCGGCCAGGGACGAGAGGGCAGGCTTGCCACTAAATGGTGCTGGGACACTGGCTGCAGACATGTGCCAGGATGGGGTTGGACCACTCTCGAGCTCCATAGCAAAATTCCAAATGGATGAAAGACTTAGATATAAGATCTGCGATGATAAAATACATGGAAGAAAACATTGGCCATGTGTTGTATGATGTCAACAATAAAGATGCTTCTGGCAACTTGACCCCTATGGCAAGGGAAATAAAAATGCAATCAGGATTACTTCAAGTTAAAAAGCTGCTCCATGGCAGAAAACATTCACACAACACCCGTATCTGGCACAGGCACACGGCGGCGCGTCTCGTGACCGGCCCCACCTCAGCCTCACTCTCTTCATTGGAGAGTTACCGAGTGTGGACAACGGCACTCACGGGGAGGGGAAGTAGCTGTTCTCTTGAAGGGAGCCTCAGAGACTCTGCCGCCACGGGTTAAGTGTCAGCCTCAGACCTTGTGAAGAAGGCACAGAAAACAGAGTGACTACTAAAAAATGACACAGTGTTTCTAAACAAAGAGGGGAAAAGGAAATAAGAACCCCTGCACCCCAGCTAAGGATGAACAAGGACAGACAGCAGGACTGGGGGTGGCTTTGGGAGGCAACTCAGATTTGACCCATGGGGCGAGCTCGCGGGAGGAGCGCAGCCTGCCATGTGCAGCGCGAGTGTGCCGCCGGCGAGGCCAAGGGGCAGTGTGCTCTCAGCCGAGCTCCGAGGTCCAGACACTGCTTTTCTCGGCCGTCTCCCCAGCGCGCTGGCCCACGAGTGACTGGCCCCAGCGCGAGTGTGGTGCTGCGTCTCCCCTTCCAGTGCACACACATGCACACAAGTGGATGGCCCAACATGGACAAGTGTCTAAACCTGTGCTGAGGGAAAGAAGCTTGTAGTAGATTCTAGAAAAGACAGAAAGCGGACCAGTGTGGGAGTGGGGGCTGGGGTGGAACCGAGGCGGCTCCATACCTTGAGGCTGGTGCTCACGCTTAGCAAAACTCTTGGAGCTCAAGCCTCGAGCAGAGAGACTGACGGAGGAAACTCTGCTCAGTAAGGCCGAGTCTCCAGTGAGACCAGGACCCAAGCAGTTGGGGCTTCAGGAGACCCGCTGGCTGCGGCAACGCCCATCGCCTCATCACAGGGCCCTTGTCTTGGGGGTTCTGGGGGGGCTCTGGGGAGCTGCCCTCCAGCAGACTGTGCCCAAGACGGATGGGTCCCAGAAAGCTGGGAGGAGCATTTGCTACTGAAGGGGCTTGAGTGGCCCAGACCCCGCTGACTGTCTCTCCAGCGCCCCTGAGGCCTCAGTGGAGGGAGGGGTGCCCTCAAGGCCAGCCCCTTCTGCTTCTCCTGAGACTTGCCCTGTCCCTGGGCCTCTGAGCCTCCTGGAGTCTCTCCCAGGCTCCTCCATCTCTGCGCGCAGCAGAGGACGGTTTTGCAGTCGCCTAGAAGCAACTTCAACTCCCAGCCTGCTATTTACCTTCTGGACGAGGTTGGGTAAGTCGCTTGACCCATCTGAACCCCAGTTTCCTCCGGTGCCCGGGGTGATGGGCTGGGAGTAGTGAGCACAGGCACTGGAAGGCCTGGCCCAGCCCGGGGGGTCTGCCTGCCGAAGTCCGGGGCCTCTCTCGAGCCTGCGAGCTGCCCCAGGTTGCAGGCGCTGCACTCAGGCCTGGAGCTTGCTGGGCTTCATGTCCTCACCTGCAGTGTGGCTGATGCTAGGATGGGCCTCACCAGGTGGCTGTGCAAAATACATGTGCCAGTCTCCGAAAGGCACCTAGAACTTTGGCCAGCCCGGCTCAAAGAGCCGGTGCAGCGAGAGCAAAGGGTGCGCGCGCGGATGGAGCCGCCTGCGCCGCCTCAGGGGTCAGCACCAAGTCCGACATTCCATCAAGGATGTTCTGAAGTTGGGGCTGGAGGAAGAAGCTGGGAACTTTGGGGGTGAGTGGGCTGGAGAGCAAAGAGGCCAGGCCTACCACAGTGGGGTCAGAGCAGGCAGGAGGCACAGGCGACGCACTGTCTCATGGGAAATCCCCTGCCCAGCGCCCAGGCCTGCCCTTCACACCCAGCTCACCATCTGCTGGCACCCAAAGGCCCAGATCACCAGCTCCCTCTCTGGGGCTACTGGAACCAAACAGAGCCACTGGCATTTCCCTGGGCTCCTGCCTCCTCGCCCTCCACCCCCTCCCCCTCGCTCTCCCTCGGGAGCCTGGTATTGTCCCAGCTCCTTGAAGACTCCTAAACACCCGCCCAGAGCCCCCTCCACGCGCCCGCAGTGGAGATCGGACGGACCCCTTCCAGGGGAAACAAGTTGGCAGGAGGAGGTGGGGGGGAGGACCCCAGGCTAGGTTGCCAGTCCCCCCACGCGCCCCCCCTCCTCCCCCCGTGGCTTGGAGGGGCTGAGACGGCTGAGCTGAGGCCCCCGGAATGCTTCACTGGGCCACAGGCATGCCCATAAAAATACCGTGGCCACCAGGGATGCAATCTGCCATCTGGGCCCGGGGGCCTTCCTCTTCGCGAGCGGCTGGGCTTATTTCGGAATCCCCGGCGGGGGCGCTGAGGGGGCTCAGGGCTGGGCTCCAGGGAGAGTGGGGACCGGAAAGGTCAGGATAGGGCCAATCCCCAGAACAAAGAAATGAAGACACCGGGCCTGGAAAACCTGGCAGGGAGTCACTGGAAGATCTGGCATTTCGGGGTGTTGAGCTCGAGGGGCAGCCCCCTCACCGCCGATTGTAGGGTGCGCAGGAGCCCGCACCCCTCTGCGAGGCCCTGGGGAATCCAAGTCCGCTGGCCCCTCCCAGACCTGCGCTCAGGAATGGGGGCATTCTGGGGTGAGCCCTTGACTCCCGGGTCCTGTGGGGGAGGGGTGTCCAAAAGCCCGGGGCCGGGCCCGCAAGGGGGGGGCGTCCATCGCGAGGGCCCTAGAGGGCCGGGCGGGCTGGGGCTCGGTCTCCCCACGCGCCTACTCTCTCCACCGCCCGGCCCGGCAGCCCAGGGGTGCCCCGCCCGTGATTCCCACTTCGAGACTCCACTGCGGCGCTGGCGCCTCAGTGCGGGGCACCCCAGGGCCAGGGACTCCGGGCTGCAGGCGCGGGCAAGGCGGGACCTAGCGGGGTGGGGGGGTCCCGCTGAACTCCCGGAGGGGACCGCCCGGGGGTCCCAGCCCGTGGCGGGCTCGGCCGCCAGGCTCCGGCGGGACGAGAGCGAGGGCGCGGCGGGGCGGGGCGGCGGCCGCGGAGGTGATCTCACTCCCCCGCCCCCGCCTTTGCGCGCTCCCCTCCCCCTCCCGGCGCGCGCCCGCCCCGCCCCGCCCCCGCCCCGCCGCCGCCGCAGCATCGGCATCGGCATCAGCATCGCATCGGCATCGCAGACGCTCGGGCGGCGGGTCGCAGGCGGGCGCGCGCGGAGGCTGGGCTGGCAGCCCGAGCGGCGGCCTCAGGCAGGTAAGGCGGGCAGGCCGGCGCCCGCGCCCCGGCCCCGGAGGCGAGGAACCCCGCTCCCGGTCCAGCCCTGCCCTGGGGGCAAGAGCGGGGGCGGGGGTCGGGGGGGCGCCGCCGGCTGTCACTGGAGGGGCGGCCGGAGCCCCACCCAGTCGGGCCCCGACCCGGGCACCGCGGAGCCGCGGGAGCAAGGAGGGGGTAGGAGGCCGGGAGCCGGAGCCCGACAGGTGAGGGATGCCTGGGCGGCGCCCAAAAGGCTGATTTCGGGAGGGACACACGGGGGCCTGGGGTTAGGCGGACAGGTGGGGGCTGAAGTTGGCGCGTCCCTCTGGGTGTGTGCGAGTGTGAGAAAGGGAGCTTGAGGGGCCGAGCAGTCCCCCACGGCCGCATGGGGTGTGGCCCTGGGCGTGGCTGCCCCTCTGGACCAGCTGGGGGGGGAGCTTGGGTGGGACGGCCCCCGCAGCGGGAGAAGGGGAGGGCACGGGCTGGGTGCTGCCTGGCGCTGCACCCCAAGGTGGGTAGGGGGCTTTGTTCTCCTCCCTCTTTTTTGCAAACCCCAGCCTAGACCCCGCCCCCCCAGCCTGCCCGGGACTCCTGGACCGGGGCCTCCCTCCCCACCCCCCAGGCGCTGGGCGATTCCAGAGCTTGTTTCTGCAGGCTCTACCCAGGGAGGCGGGTCTGGGCCCCCACGGATGGGCGACTGTGCAGAGGGGTGTAGAAAGTGGGTCCATCAGGGAGGGGTGAAGGAGGGAGGCCTGTGGGCTGCGGGCAGGGGTTTGCGGAGAGCCCCCCACACCTGGGGCCCTGTCCCTGCCCACTGCAGGCCTTTTGCTCATGTCCTTGGCTGTGGGGAAGGTCTGCCGTCCCTGGCCCCCCTTCCTAGGGCGGATTTCGGGGTCTCTGCGTTGGCAGGGCGTGCAGAGAGCCCCCAGCACCACCTGCTGCCCTCTGCAAGGTGTCTGCGTCCCGGCGCGCCCAGCGGCCACCGGCCCAGGAGGCAGGGAGGCAGGCTCCCCGCCACCCAGAGGGCAGGGGCTTCCGGGCAGCTCGGGCACCTGTGCTGACTCACGTGGCCCTGCTGTGAATCAGCCGGAGCCGGGCGGCCTTTCTTTGCGAGAAGGGCCGCCCAGCCCCGCGTCTCGGCCCCTGTGGGGCGGCTGGGGCGGGGGTCAGCCCCGGGCCTCAGGCCTCTGGTGGACTCCCTGCTGCAGGTGGTGGACGCGGCCCAGCCTGGCCTCTCACCTGGCCCGCGCCCACCGGGGCTGCTGACACTTCGGGCCTTGAGCTTTCTCTGACCATGTGGACGTTCACTGCCAGGCTGCAACCGGGACACCCCCTTCCAGGCTCCTGGCGGTTTCTCTGCTGCACCCTAGTCTTTCTGCATACTTGCTTGTGTCTGCGTGTGCCACCCTCAAAGTCACACATGTCACTGTGGCTCATTTGAAATATATGGAAAAGAACAAAAGAAATTAAGGCTCACTGGTGACTAGATGGCCCCGAGAGAAGCCCTCTCAGCACTCCCAGCCTCAGTCTCCCTGGTTCGCAGCAGCTGGCTCCAGAAGGGCGCCTCCGCGCCCAGCCCCCAGCCCCCGCCCGCAGCGGGGGCCCATTCCACCAGCCCCCCCGCCCCCCCAGCCCCACGTTCTCCCCACCTGGGCTCAGCGGTCCTTGCTCTCAGCTCTCGTTCGATGGGCAGCTGCTCGCTGCCAAGTGCCCTCGTGGGCCAGGCCCGGGCCCATGGAAAAGCCAGTGACAGACTCGGCTTTGTCGGTGTGTTGGTGGGCAGACCGTGAAGGGGGAGGGGGGCAGCGAGCAAGAGCAAGGGCCTCGTCTGAAGCCTTGGGCACCTCCACGACCCTCTCTGCTGCGGGAACGCGCGCTGCGGATGGCAGGCGCTCGGCCCTCCCAGCCCCAGGACGGCGCCCGCCATGCCCGTCCTGATGACTCAGACCCTCAGCTTCTGCCCCACTCTTCGCTCTCACGTGGGGGCGTGGACTCCATGGTCCCTTTAAGGTGAAGGTCCCCTGGCACCACTCTCAGTGACCAGATGACAGCTGGCGTCTAGGGCACCCCTCTGGGCCGTGGGGGTCGCGGGGTCTGGCCTAGCTTTACCTACCCCCTTCTTGGCAAAAGGTTGAAAAAGCTCTGAGGTGAGAAGGTGGGTGGGTTCCGGGAGGCACCCTCAGGTGGTGTGCTTTGGGGCCCTGTGTAGGATGGGCATGCCAGCCAGCCCCCTGCTCCCCCCCGGGCCCCTCTGTGGGCAGGACCAGGGACCCAGAGAGCTCTCCCAGGTGCCCCGCCCTCTGACTCAGACAATGGGGGACTTAGGGTCTGAACCCCCGCTGCCCCCTCTCCTAAGCTTGGGGAGGCTGGGCTTAGGCCCTGGGTGGGGCCGCCTGGGATGGGCCCTCAGCGGCCCTGCCAGCCGTCTTTCTCCTGCTTGCGCTGATCTGGGCACCTCTTCTCCTGCGCGCCCCTCTACATCACCTTTCCCCTCCCTCTGGCGGGCTTGCTGCGCGTGCACCACCCTGCCCGCGCCCCAGCTGCCTGTGCCCTTGCCCGGTAGGTGCCCCTTGCTCCATCTCTCCTTTTGTCTTCTCTTTCTGCTCCTCGCTCCTCTGCCCTGCTACCTCTTCCCTGCCCAGCCCTGATGTCACCCTGGCTTGGCACTGGGCTCTGCACGTCAGTTCTGGGGTGACCATCTGCATCCCTGTGAAGCCACCGCCCAGCATGCGTCCACGGGGCGCTACCCCTTTGGGCTGGGCCCAGATGTCCTGTGAAGACAGGGGGTGCCTGGTGGCGACAACCAGAGGACTGAGGGGTAGCAGGGCCAGCCAGCCCCCTCCCCAGAGAGCAGCAGGATCTTTGGGGCTTCCTGGAGGCCGTGGTTAGAGCGGGAAGAGCCAAGGAAGGGTCTGGACTGCTGGTCCTTCCAGAAGCCTCTCTGTCTGGTTCCCTCCCCCCCACCCCAGGCCTGGCAAGCTTGGCCCTCCGTGTTCCCCTCTGGCCCGGAAGCTGCAGAGGGAGCGCCTGTGCCCTGGCCTGCTGTTCCGCAGCGCGTCCAGTCTCAGCCCCAGACCCAGCAGGGGCAGCTGCGCCAGGACCTGGGTGGAGCAGCGGGCGGCAGCGTACTGGGCTTGTGCGCTGGCTCAGGGGCCTTCTGGCCTGCTCTGGAAAGCCCCGTGCTGAAGTGGGCCTGATGATGGAGCTTGAAGGGGGGATGAGTCCCCAGAGCCCCTCCCCTGGCTCTTCCGCCTGAAGCTTCCAAGCAGGGCAGATGTGGGAGAGGGCCTGCAGGTTGGGGGGCTTGGGGCGTGTGTGTAGCTGCCAGCATTCCTACTTGTGTGTGTGAGAACCCACATCTGGCTGCCTGTGGGTGTTCAGGAGAGAACATACCCCGCCATGCCCTCATGTGCCCACTTGGGCCCGCGGAGGCCCTAACAGGGAGCGCTGGGAAGGGGCGGGGCTGATGGCAGCGGCCCACAGGCTGGAATGCACGAGAATGACACGAGAAGGGGGTGCTCTCTGTCCCTCTCCTGGCTGCTGAGGCCGTTAGGAGTTCATGCCTTAGGAATGCCGAGGCCCTGGGGAGGACAGAAGCCCCATTGTCCACCCCCAGGCTTCCTGTATGCCCCTCTGCCCTTTAACCCCTTGGGAGTGGGGAACCCGGAGGGGGCGGGAGGGACCTGGCCTTGTCCGGTGGTTTCCAGGCCCCTGCCCCCACTTGGGCCAGAGGTCCAGGACTGGGTCTGAGCAGCAAGCTCCAGGGGGCCGGACCTCTGTCTGCAGGACGGCGCCCCTCCCTCCTGCTTCGCCTGGCCCCTTTCTGGAGCTCCTGCTCTGCGCCTTCTCCTTTGGCCGCGGGACTTGCGCCCACTGTCCTCTGGGCCTGCTCCTGGCTCGGGTGGGCAGTGCCTGCTCTTGTTCTGAGCCCTCTTTGCAGAGCCCGAGGGGGTGTCAGAGGAGGGTGGGGGACAGCTTTTTGGTGATGGTACCAGTTTCCCCGGCTGCGCTCAGCTCCGCGCTGGCGTTCTAGGAAGCCAGAGTCTTGGCCCCTAGCCACTGGGCCTGTTACCCCTCCTGCAAGGGACAACGCTGCGTCTCAGCCCCAGTGGGAGAGCGGGGCTTTCCAAGGCAGGCCAGGCCCCTTCAGGAGGAGGTGCCTTTGGCTTTGAGAACCTGAGAATGACTGAGTCTGCCGTCAGGGAGGGAGCATAGGCGCCCAGCGGGATGGAACCGGTCTGTTCTCCATCAGTCCTTGCCTGGGGGGCTCGTGCAAAGCCCACAGGCCGAGGGGTGGGATGGTGCCCGCTTTGTGTGGGCCACCCCATGGGTCACAGCCTCCCCTGCTGCATCCTCCTAAGACCCCGCCCCCGCATTTGCTTGCCATCTGCCTGGCAGATAGGCCTTTCCCCAGGGGCAGGAAGGCTTGGAGAGCTCCTGGTCTGGACCCCTGACCACGCCCGGGAAGGCGACTCGCCGTGGGTGCTCTCGTCCCTGAGAGTCCAGCTGCCCCCAGGGCAGCGGGGTGGGGGGTCAGGAGCCTGTGCCCATCCAGAGCCCGCCTCTGTGGCATGACGTCCAGTTCCCTGAGCCTGTGTCCTCACCTGTAACGCGAGCTAGAGGGAGCACCTCCTTCTCCGTCATCTGGAGACTGACAGGAGCCCAGCGCGGTGCAGGCAGCTGCCTGGCAGACAGGCAGAGCCCTCCCTTCCTGCTCCCAGCAAAGGGTTAACCTCAGCCCCGCCCCTTCCTCATCCTTTCTGGAGAATGGTCCATTACAGGTGAGCTGCCGTTGCCTTGGAGACGGCAATCTTGAGGGGGCTGAGGGCGCACTCCAGGGGGCCTCCTCAGGGAGGGGCAAGGCGAGGTGGGAGGGCACAGCAGACAATGCAGCCGTCCTGTAAGACTTCTGGGACCCCCAGGTCCCTGTGGGGGCACCCCCCAGCAGCCTCCTTTATGTATTATCAGGATAAGCCATTAGCTTGGCAAGCTTTTCCTCTGGCTTCCCCTCTCTGCCAGGGGAGGGAGCTGGGCTCCATCTCCATGGAAACCCGCCAGCCACAGCCTGGGGGGAGGAGAGGAGGAGCTTAAAGGAACACAGCAGGGGGTGTAGGTGACATTCACACCCTCAGACACCCTGACAGCTTGGGTCCCTCCCCCTCCCCCACCCTCGGTCTGTCCACCACACTTAGCTGGGTGCTGAGCCCCCAGCCTGACCCCCACGCAGGCCTGCCAGGGCGTGGAGGCCTGGCCACTCTCGGAGGACACCTCACTGGAGGGCCCTCTTTTTGCTACCCCGGGTCAGGCGTTTTCGGCTGGGCAAGAGCAGAGAGGATCTGGGCCGTGCTGCGGGAGTGTCCGGGCTGGAGTGCGCGTTCAGGGAGGGGAGCAGCCGCGCAGTCTCCTAGGCCCTCCCTGTAGGGTTGAGAGGGCCAGCAGAGCAGCCCTTTGGGGACCCAGGGCGAGCAGGCCTGTGCCCGAGCATGGCTTTCCTGTGGCCCGGCTGAGCCCTCCTGGCAGGCCTGGGGGCCTGATCTAGCGCCCTCGGTGCGGTCCAGGGGCAGGAGGGGTCCAGGCTGCTGCTCAGGGCTAGCCTGCCTTATTTTGCCCACCCCGTGCAGTGCATGTGCCCCTCCCCTGTGGTGGCCGCACCTGCTCCCAGAGGACGCCCTGAGGTCACTCATCCATCTTGTTTTGCAACCTCTCCCTGCCCAGGTGCCACAAGTGGCCAGGGACCTGTCACTTGTCCTGTGGCTTTGTCTCCCTCGTCCGCTCTCCACCCTGCGGTCCGCTCTCCACCCTGCAGTCCGATTAGGCCGCGCTCCGGACCTGAGAGGCCCCTCCCCTGACTCAGGCCCATCTCCCCTTCCCCATGCCCACCCCTTGTGCGGCACACCCCCAGGGACAAGGCCATCACGGCAGCACCACCAGGGCTGCGTGCACGCGCACACACGCACACACAGAGATGCGCGTGTGCGGGTGAGCCCCTCACTCTTCTCTTGCAGCCATTTCTTGCCAGTGCTTTCCGCAGCTCTCGCCCTTTGTGCTTCTTTCCCTCCTCCTCCTCCTTTCCCGCTGCCTGGGTCTGTGTCTGGATTTCCCCTGCTCCCGGACAGTCTCCCCAACGGTCTGCTCCCTGCCCTCCCTCCCCCAGGCCCCTTCCCAGCTTCTCCTGCTCCCTCCTGCCTCTTCTCGCCCTGTCTGTCACCCTCAGTCTTCCCGCGCCCCCCCCCCAAGACATGGCCTTGGCCCCATCTGTACACCAGCTTGTGGGCTGCTCTCCCTCCCTTTCCCCTGGAGGTGCTGGTGGGGGTGGGGTCTGCTGAGCTGACAACCTTAGCTGCTCGCTCTGCGATTGCCTGAGGAATGGTGAGAGATCAGAGACCCGCAGTTGGGGGGCAGAGAGCAAGTCCCTCCCAGCTGTCAGTGCTTCTCAACTTTCTGTAGCTGAATGCCCTGGAAGGTGGAGACCCCGGTGAATACCAAGAGACTGAGTGGGCTCTGCTCTGGGGCCAGAACAGGACAGGGGTAGGGCGGAGAACGGGGAGCAAGGGGTTGGAGGTGTCTTATACACCCTGGGTGTACCTGCCCAACGCCATTGAGGGCACTTAAACGTGGAGGGCAAATAGAGGTGCTGGCACGCAGCAGGCTGCGTTTGGGCTCCTGGCACGCAGGGCCACGCTCCCAGGCCCTTGCTGGCTTGCTTCTTCCTCCCCTCCCCCCAAGGCCCGCGGACTCAGAGCTCCCAAGGCTGCTGTCTGATCGCCTGCGCTCTGATCTGAGCCTCCAGCTGCTTCCTACAGGCCTTGAAGTTGAGGCCAGGGCCGCCTGCGGCCACCCTGCCTGCGCTGGCCGGTGGAGCGGTGGGGCGGGACAGGCTGGCTCCTCTCCTCTTTTCTGGGCCCCAGCACTGCTCTGGGAAGCTGGAAGGGGGCTGTGTGCTCACCTCTGCCTACTCTCCAAGTCATTCTTTTGCTTTCAACCCATCCATAGCGACCCACCCCAGTGCTCCTCCCCTTCCCCCTCCAGCTGTGGGGGGGGGTCTGAACGCTCTGCGAGGATTGCTGTTTGCACCATCCATCTTCTGTCCAGTCCCGGCAGCCTGCTGCATCTTCTGCTGCATCTGCTGCTCGTCGGGTCACCTCCTTCCACAAAACCAATTTATGGCTCCCGCTTGCCTCCTGAGCCTGGCATTCCCCGCCACCCACCCTTTCCAAGTCTGGATGAGGCTTGGCCCCCTCCCCCTTTTTCAAGGCGCTGACTAGGTGTGGGGAGCATGCTCAGTCTCCAGCTTCCAAGCTCGGTCACCCAACAGCCCTCCTGTACTTTTACCACTACCTTCACACCCTTCCTTGTTTGAGTCTGTGCGGCCTGGCTTCTTGAGCTTCTACTCCTTTTCTAGCTGCTGGCACAGCTGCCCTCTCCTGGGCCCCCAGCTCTTGGCGCTCCTTGAATGTAGACATGGCTGCAATTACTTGGGCTTGAGCTGGACACATGTAGCAGTTGGGTTCCGAAGACTCAGAAAAAGAAATTAAATTTCCCAGATGTTCAAGAGGTGTCAGAAACACTGTCGCAGAGCTCGCTGTGCCCCTGCCCTGGCGCTGGCCGCTGTCGCCAGTGCTGACCCCTGGGGACCTGAGGGGCAGTGGAGGGTGCTTTCCTCCCTCCTGCCACTTGAAGCTTGAAGGCAAGCTTCTTCCCACCTCTTTTCTTGCTTTTCCTGCACCTGTCCTGTGAAAAGCAACCTTCTTGACACCCTTTCCTCTCTTCCTTGTCCCCACTTCCCAAGCCCCCACCAGCTTCTTTTTATTAAAGATTTATTTATTTATGCATACAAGAGTTGGGGTGCATGCCAGAGGTACAGGGGTGAGAGGATTCACCAGAGACAGAGAGGGGAGCAGAACAGGCAGATCCACCAAAGTACACTGCTGAGGGGAGCAGTGGGGAGACAGGGGAGGTCTGCTACACCATGGGGGAAGCTCCCTGGCCGCGGATCAAACTCACGCTGCAGCGGCTGGTGACAGCTTCACAGTGTTGAGACTCAACCCCTTGTGCCACCAGGGAGGGGCCCCCACCAGTTTCTTACGCCTGAACAGCACCCAGCAATCAGTTGGCTTTAAAACTCGTAGTAATGACACTGCAGCATGATTTCTCTGCACATGTGTGTATGCATGCTTGTGTGTGCACCCAGAGATAGGACACATGAAGATTCAGCTCCCACAGATACAGATATACAAGAAAACACACAATGCTCCTGTGTGTGCAGATTGCTAGTAGACCTGTGTTCTGATTCCTCCAGATACACAACCACTCAGGAGTATACCCCTTCCGGAGAAGACATGTACAAATGTGCTTTTGCATGCGCTTTGCATACGCACACACAGCCACATAAATACCACATAAATGTGATGTGCCTTTTAGCTACATGCAGATCCGCATCCACACTCATGCCACAGGCACCTGCTTGCTGGCGCACATGGGGGCAACATGCATGGAGCAGCCTGTGGCATACCCAGGGGAGCTGATTGGGGCAACAAGTTGGTGCTGGAGAGGCAGCTGGTGGGGAAAGCACAGACATAGCAGGAAGAGAATGACAGAGAACCTGAAGGCCCAGCTGGGGCTAAGTCTTTTCCAGATTTCTCCCTCTAGATAGTCCAAGGTGGGGGGAGGGAGGAATGGGGTAGCCAGACAGCCAGGGGCGGGTCTAGGGGCGGGGCCAGTAGCCTGGGCTCACCCAGATGTTAGTCACTAACGTCCATCCGTTCTCTTCTCTCTCCTCCCTTCCTTCTCCCAGTGCCTCCACCCCCAGCTCCCACCCAAAGCCGCCCATCGGCCCCCTTCTGTCTGGCCGGAGCCTGAGTCCCTGGCAGACTGTGCCCTGCCGAGCTGCCGGCGCCGCCAGAAAAATGGCTGTGGTGCTGCGGTGCTTGTGGCCTCTCCTCCTGTGCAGCCCCTGCCTGCTCATCCAGATCCCTGAAGAATGTGAGTAGCTGGAAGGAGACTCGGCGCCTCCCTTCACCTCCACACTGGACCCCCTTTATCTTCTGCTTCCTCACCTCCTGTTTCTGCACCCTCATCCGTCCTTTCCTGGGCATGGAGTGGGTAGGAGGTACCCAAGATGTTGGGTACTTCTGGAAAGGATAGAGTGGAAGCGGCGAGGTGTGTCAGCACCAAGGACAGAGAACAGAGGCGCAGGCGGGATGGGGAGGTTTCAGCACCACGGACAGCAGCCAGGGCGCTGGCCCTGCCTCCTTGCTGCTTTCCCTTCACCTGCCCCACCCGTCCTCTCCCCCAGGGGTGTGGTGGGCACTAGATTGGGGCCTTCCCAGTCCTCAGTTGCTTGTGAAAAGGCTGGAGTCGAGTCCCGGCCCTACTTCTAATCTAGTTAATACCATTTTGGGTCCTTGACTATGGACTGAGACAGGAGAAGACGCAGGAGCCTTCTGGCTTCTTATGATTTGATGTGGAGTTGTTTGGTGGGGCTGGGGTTGGGGCTGCTGGAGCGTTGTTTGTGGGAGGTCATGGTAGGTATCTGGGCGTTGGGGAGCGTGGCTGGAGCGTTGTGAGGGAACGCGAGGATTTGTGTGTGCTGCGATCTGGGTGGACCGCACAGTGTGTGTGGGTGTGCCGGTAAGCTGATGTTGATTTCTTGCATGGGCACATCTGGGAGTCGCTATAACTGATGCTCACTGGTCGGCGTTGTGAAGGTCTGTGGTGTCTGTTAATATTTGATTGCAGTGAGTGTGTGCTTGAGCCCTGTGTGTGTGCTCTGTGCTACTGTGACGGAGTTTTCTCCTGAATGTGAGCAGGAGATGTTAGCACGCTGAATGCCTGTGTAAGGAAGGGCTTGTGTGAAGGGGCATTTCATCAGCTAGTGTGTAAGGGCATTGGTGAGCCTGACCTGCTCCTTGGGGGCTCCTTCTGCCTCATCTTGCCACTTTCCGCCTCCTCTGGACCTGGAGGAGGCCAGTGCCAGTGAGAGACTGGCGGAGGTAGTGATGGGAAAGACTGTTCCTGCCAGGGGTGGAGGGAAGCAGCCTTCGAAGGCAGCTCGCGCTGGGGGCGAGTGTGGAGGAGGTAGAGAGGGGCTGATGTGACAAAGGTGGGGTGCCCCTTTGGTCACGCGCAGGGAGCTTCATGCAGCGCACCAGCCCCCTGGCTGCAGATGCACGCAGACACGCATGTGGGGGATAGCGGCGAGCCGGACGCCTGCCCCCTTCCAGGCTCAGCGAAAGGAAGGGCCTGACACCCAAGAGGACATATAGGAGACACACACCAACAAGGGGTTAGACACAAAGGCAGTCATCCACACGGACCCATAGGTGGGCATAAGGTGCAAAATTGTGCACTGAATGAGGCTGAAACACACACTGAGACACACAGCCCTCTTCGGCACTCCGAAAGACACCCATAGTACAGACACCTGCTGGACACTCACAGAAGACGCTGCATCGCGCCTGGGCTGCCCACACACTCCCCGCCTCCCACCTCTGCACGCTCGTAGCGCGCGTTTCATCCCCTGGTTGCTTTCCCTTCGGCTCTTCCTGGTTGCTTTCAAGTCTTACCCTGGGCATTGGCCTGCCCTGCTAGCACGGGGCCGGGCCATCTGGCTAGTGTGTCCATGTGGAGGGACAGGGAGAGACTGGAGAAGGAAGCGAGGGGAGAAGTAGGCCACTGCGCTGGGCCGCTCCGCCGGGTGTTTTGCCTTGCTGTGGTGGCCTGGCCTTCCCTGGTGGAAGTTGCCCCCCATCCGAGCCCTCTCCCTCCCCAGCCACTGCAGACCCCTTTGTGTCTTTTCCTGCTTCCTCCACCCAGTTTTCCCTGTTCTGTTATCCCGGTCCTTGTCTCTTGCTTTGGGGCTGCCTGCTGTGGCCCCTCCCCAACTCAGGGCTCCTTGCAGTGTCCCCAGGAAGCAACCCCCCTCTCCTGAGGGCCATGCTCTGAGATGTTTAGTGGATACAAAGCTTCCACAAGCAGCCACTGCCCCTCTCCCCTCCCTGCCTCTCCTCGCTCCTCTCCTTGAGGCCAGGGTGCTGGCTGAGTCCTGAGGTGGGGCAGTCGCTTCGGCTTCTGTCCCAGGGAGCTTGGTGACAGGCTAGAAGGAAGGAAGGAAAGAAAAATAAAGACCAAAAAAGGGCAGGCATGAGCCCTGCAGGCAGTGGGGACTCAGATGCCTGGGCCTTTGGGAGGGCTTCGGGAGGGGCAGCTGGGCTCTGAAGGCTGCGCCTGGTAATTGAAAACACTGAGCTGCGCTAATTGGATTAGGAGGGAAGTGGGCTGGCGCAGGGGAGCGCACGATGGCTGCCTCCGGGACACTGGGACTCCGAGCCACCGAGACGCTGGGCTGGCCTGGGCAAGTGGGGTAGGGTCCGTTCTGCAGGCTCTGCCAGGAGACTGAAGGGTCTGTCCAAAGGACACTCCTTGTTAGAGGCACGAGTTTTCCCCCCATCAGCTCGGGCCGCACCCGGCATCACCTCGCCCAGGGCTGTAACCCAGGCTCTGTCCTGCCCTGTCGTCTTGAGCTTCCTCGACTCCAGCTGGCATGTGCCCCAGGTTCCCACGACCCCCTGGTCTCGCCGGCTCCTCGGGGCTGGGCTCAGCATTTCTTTCTCTCTCGCATGCTGCCTGGACCCCCAGATGAAGGGCACCACGGTAAGTCGGGGGAGGATGGGAGTATTTCCCAGAAGCCCTTTCTTTCTGGGGCTGTCCTCCTCTCCCTGGAAGGGGTGTCTTTGGCTTTTGCTCTTGCTTTCATGCCCTTCGTCTCCGAGGCACCTTTCTTCACTTTTGTCACCGTCTTCTGTCCGTTCTACTTGATGTGCGCTGTGTCCCTTTCGCCCTGCCTCTGGCCTTGTGCAAGGTCCTCTCCCCCTGCCCCATGGCCGTGGTCCTCTGAGGGCTCCAGACCCTGCGTCCCCCGTGACGGGACAGTGCTCGAGGCCGTGAGGCCGGCTGGACACCGCCCTCACCGCACCGCCGCTCGTGCCCGCAGTGATGGAGCCGCCCGTCATCACGGAGCAGTCCTCGCGGCGCCTGGTTGTCTTCCCCACAGATGACGTCAGCCTCAAGTGCGAGGCCAGCGGCAGACCCGAAGTGCAGTGAGTGACTCCTCGCCCTGTGCCCCGAGCCTGGGTGGCAGCCGGCTCTCGGTGGGCCCTGGACGGAGCCAGCCTGTCCTGGGGACCCCGCCCCGAGCCCTTGCTCCTGGTCTCCTCCGTCCCTGCCCTGGGTTCCAGGACTTCAAGCCCCTGAGCCGTGCCCTGCCTGCAGGTTCCGCTGGACTCGGGACGGCGTCCACTTCAGGCCCAGCGAGGAGCTGGGCGTCACCGTGCACCAGGCGCCTCACTCCGGCTCCTTCACCATCACCGGCAACAACAGCAACTTTGCCCAGCGGTTCCAGGGCACCTATCGCTGCTTTGCCAGCAACGACCTGGGCACCGCCATGTCCCACGAGATCCAGCTCATGGCTGAGGGTGCGAGGCGCCGGAGGGCCGGGGGCCCGGGAATCCCGGATGCCTCAGGGAGCCAGGCTGGGCATTGGCGCCGGGAACCATGGTGCCTTGGCGGGTTGTTTCGTGGGCCGAGGGGACTGGGTGCCCTGCCAGCCCTCAACGCCCCTCTGCTGCTCCCCAGCAGCTTCCGGCTGCCCACCCTGTCTTCTCCATGCACTCTGGTCGCCCGCATCTCCCTCTCTGCTCCTCCTCAGAGCTCGCCGAACAGGGTTGGAGGCGTCTCACTGGCTCCTGGCGGGAGCCCTGGACGCCGCAGCTTCTTGTGCCCCGCCCGGCCTGCCCCTCCTGGCTGACTCATCTGGCCTTGGGCTTCTGTCCCATCTCCATCTCCAAGCTCCGCTCCCTTCCCCACCCCTGTCCTCTCTCTCCCTCCCCCGTCCATCTGCCTCCCCTCCCCTCTGCTTACCCCTTCTGTCCTCCTCCCTCCCTTGGCCCCGACCTGGTATCTTGGTCTCTCTCCTTCCTGCTGCTCAGCTCTGTGCTGGTCTGTGTCGCCTTCCCTGGGGTTTTCCCTTTGCCTTCCACCCTCCCCGAGCTTCTCCCTCCCCAGCACTCTCCTCTCCGCCCCTCTGGTTACCTTGGGAACCGTTGCCATGGTTTCCGTGTCAGGATGATGGAAGGGTCTGTGACTCCCGCATCCCTCCGCAGCTCCCCTCCTCCACCACCGCACCTCGCCTTGCCCACCATCCCTGTCTTGTCCATAGGGGGGAGCTGAGAACCAAAGAGGTTAACCCTTAGGGACCACCGGTCTTCTGCCCACATTCTCCTCTTCATGGGGCCGCCCCCAGGAGGTCCTTGGGCCTCCTTCCCGCTGCCCCGCACTGCCTTGACCAGGAGGTGAGCTGGGCCCCGCCCCGTCAGCCTCTGTCCTGTCTAGGGGCCCCCAAGTGGCCAAAGGAGACTGTGAAACCTGTGGAGGTGGAGGAAGGGGAGTCGGTGGTTCTGCCCTGCCACCCCCCGCCCAGCGCCGAGCCGCTCCGGATCTACTGGATGAACAGCAGTGCGTGCCGAGGGGCGACTGCGGGGGCGGGGGGGGGGCCGGCGCGCCGTCCGGGAGGGCCCTGACCTGCGCCCCCTGCCCGCAGAGATCTTGCACATCAAGCAGGACGAGCGGGTGACCGTCGGCCAGAACGGCGACCTCTACTTCGCCAACGTGCTTGCCTCGGACAGCCACTCGGACTACATCTGCCACGCCCACTTTCTGGGCACCCGGACCATCATTCAGAAGGAGCCCATTGACCTCCGGGTCAAGGCCAGTGAGTCCAAAAGGCTCCGACCGACACCCTCCCCGCGCCTCTCCTCCCACTGGCCTGCCCTACAGCTCCCACCTCGCCCCTGCCCGGCCCCTTCCCTGGTGCTGAGAACAGAGCGGGCACTCCCGCTAAGCAAGCAGGAGGCGGAGGCCCGAGGGCACGCTGGCCGCTGCTGGCACGCTGCGGGCTGCGGACACAGCCCGCTCACCTGCTGGTGCAGGAGCAGCCGGCCCGCCCCACACTCTTCCTCCTCTCAGCCAACAGCATGATCGGCAGGAAGCCGCGCCTACTCTTCCCCGGCAACGCCAGCAGCCACCTGGTGGCCCTGCAGGGGCAGCTGCTGGTCCTGGAGTGCATCGCGGAGGGCTTGTGAGTCTGGGTGCCGGCTGCGGGGGCCGGGGGTGGTCGGCCGCCGGCCTGAGCTCAGCCAAGGCCCTGGTCCCCTCTCCCCTCTGCTCCTCTGCCATCGCCTCCCTGGACCGTGGCGCCCGCAGCCCCACGCCCACCATCAAGTGGCTGCGTCTGAGCGGCCCCATGCCAGCCGACCGGGTCACTTACCAGAACCACAACAAGACGCTGCACCTGCTGAACGTGGGCGAGGAGGACTACGGCGAGTACCTGTGCCTGGCCGAGAACCCGTTGGGCAGCGCGCGGCACACCTACGACGTCACCGTGGAGGGTAGGGCCTCTGGCGGGCGTGACGGCCTCCCCACTGCCGCAGCCCCCGGGTGACCGTGGTCCGTGCTGCCCGCCCGCCGTCCCACGGTGGGGGCCTGCGCTCAGGCTGGCTTTCCCGTCCTGCAGCCGCGCCGTACTGGCTGCGCAGACCCCAGAGCCGCTTGTACGGGCCGGGAGAGACGGCCCGCCTGGACTGCCAGGTGCAGGGCCGGCCCCAGCCCGAGGTCACCTGGAGAATCAACGGGATTCCTGTGCAGGGTGAGCCGCGGGCAGGGCCGGGCAGGGGCACCGCGAGCTGGGGAGCGGGAGCGGGAGCGGCAAGGGCGGGAGGGGACTGAGCCCCGGCCCGGGCTCTTGGGCCCCCCGCTGCACACGCAGAGCTGAGCAAGGACCAGAAATACCGCATCCAGCCCGGGTCCCTGATCCTGAGCAACGTGCAGCCCAGCGACACGATGGTGACCCAGTGCGAGGCCCGGAACCGGCACGGCGTCCTGCTGGCCAATGCCTACATCTACGTGGTCCGTGAGTGTCGCCCGCGCCCCCGCCCCGCGCCTCAGCTGGCCAGCCTAGCCCCGAGACCTTCCCTCTCGCTGGCCGCGCCCCCGCCTCGCCCATGCTCGCCACGCAAGGCGGGGTGTGAAGGAGGGGCCGGGCCGTCCTTCGCGGATGAGGTCTGGCCCCACATCTCTGGAGCCTCGGGGCAGCGGGGCTCAGAGGACTGGCGAAGCCTGGGCGCCGGGCAGGAGGAGCTTCTGATGGCTCGGCCTGGGGGTTGGAGCGCGGGCAGAGGAGCGAGACAGGCTTGGGCCTGGGGATGCCTGGCGCCCTCTGGGGACTGCTGCCCGCACCCCGCTCCTCACAGCTATGCCCTTGCGGGCCTGAGTCCTACCCCTTCTCCTGTCCCCAGAGCTGCCAACCAAAATCTTGACTCCGGACAACGAAACGTACCTGGCAGTGGAGGGCAGCACTGCCTACCTTCTGTGCAAGGCCTTTGGAGCCCCCGTGCCCAGTGTCCAGTGGTGAGTGCCCGCTCCCTGCCGGGGCCACCTCTAAGCACCTCCAGGCCCTGAGAGCCAGGGACGACCCCACCCCAAGTGGGGCCTGAGCCGGCCGGGTCCCGCTCCACAGGCTGGACAAGGAAGGCAAGACGGTGCTGCAGGACGAGCGCTTCTTCCCCTACACCAACGGGACCCTGGGCATCCGTGACCTCCAGGCCAACGACACCGGACACTACTTCTGCCAAGCCGCCAACGACCAAAACAACGTGACCATTGCGGCGAACCTGCAGGTCAAAGGTTAGGCGCGCCCCATGCCCTGAGATAAGTGGTGCCTCTGGGGGCGGGGGAGGATTTCTGGAGGACACTGGGTGACCCTCCCGTCCCATCATTACCCTCAGATGCCACTCGGATCACACAGGGCCCCCGGAGCGCCATCGAGAAGAAAGGTTCAAGGGTCACACTCACGTGCCAGGCCTCCTTTGACCCCTCCCTGCAGCACCGCATCACCTGGCGTGGGGATGGCCGAGACCTCCAGGAGCTGGGGGACAGTGACAAGTGCGGGCCGGCCCCAACCTGCGCTTGGGGGGCTGGCGTGGGAGGGCTCTGAGCGGGGAGCTGCGGGGGGAGCGGGCAGGATGGGCGGGTCAGCTGGGAGCAGGACGGCACGCCCCGCCCCCAGGTACTTCATAGAGGACGGGCGCCTCGTCATCCACAGTCTGGACTACGGCGACCAGGGCAATTACAGCTGTGTGGCCAGCACCCAGCTGGACGCGGTGGAGAGCAGGGCCGAGCTCCTGGTGGTGGGTGAGTCTTCGGGCAGCCTGGGGCTTTCGAGTTGGGAGTGGGCCAGAGCACCCACCCTGTGTGGTCCGCAGGGAGCCCTGGGCCGGTGCCCCATTTGGAGCTGTCTGATCATCACCTGCTGAAGCAGAACCAGGTCCGCCTGTCCTGGAGCCCTGCCGACGACCACAACGCCCCCATCGAGAGTAAGAGGCCTGAGCGTGCCGCCCGTGACCGTCCCTGCCAGCAGCCCACCTCACTGGCCCACACGTCGGGGCTTGGGGGCTCATGGGCATCTGAGGAAGCCCGTTGCCCGGGCCTGCTGTCCCTCCTTTGTCCTCAGCGCCAGAATGGCACCCCCTACGCCCCCTGCGTGGCCCACACTGCTACCCCACGGCTGCTTCCCTTCTTGGCAGAGTATGACATTGAATTTGAAGACAAGGAAATGGCCCCCGAGAAACTGCACAGTCTGGGCAAGGTGCCCGGGAACCAGACGTCCACCCTCCTGAAGCTGTCCCCCTATGTCCACTACACCTTCAGAGTTACCGCCATCAACAAATATGGCCCCGGGGAGCCCAGCCCGGCCTCCGAGACTGTGGTCACGCCCGAGGCAGGTGAGCCACGGGGAGGGGCGGCAGGTGCCGGGGACGGGGGCTCTGCCAGGGGGTCTTCCGGCTCCAGGTCCGCCAGGGAAGCTGGGCGCGGGGTGCCCTCAGGCTGCTGGCTCCTGGCTTCTGGGCCCAGCGCGGGCCATCCCTTGCCTGGCCTGGTCTGTGCTGACGCGCTCGCGTGTGCCTTTCCAGCGCCGGAGAAGAACCCCGTGGATGTGAAGGGGGAGGGCAACGAGACTGACAACATGGTCATCACCTGGAAGGTGAGGGGCCCTGGCCGAGCTCCCCCGACGACACTGCGCACGCTGTCGGCTAGGGGCAGAGGTCGGGCCGGAGACCGCGGGCAGGAGGAGGCGGCTTTGGCCCAGCAGATCCTCTCTGCCCCTGCAGCCGCTCAGGTGGATGGACTGGAACGCCCCACAAATTCAGTACCGGGTACAGTGGCGCCCTCAGGGCTCGCGGGGGACCTGGCAGGAGAGGACTGTGAGAGAGAACTTCCTGGTTGTGTCCAACACGTCCACCTTCATGCCCTATGAGATCAAGGTCCAAGCCGTCAACAGCCAGGGCAAGGGCCCAGAGCCCCCCGTCACCGTGGGCTACTCTGGGGAGGACTGTGAGTATCGGCTCCCCCAGGCCTAGTCCCCTCCTGCCACCCGCCTCTCCCACTGCACCCCCTTCCATCCGTCCACCGGAGGCCACCAGAGCGCCGCTAGGGAAATCTCCAGCCTCCCGCCCACACCCCCATGCGGATCCGGTGGACAGAGACAGGCGCAGCCTGCGGCTCGGGCGGTCCTCTGGCCCGCGGTGCAGCCACCTTCTTCCCTTGGATCTGAGGCATCCCAAGTGTTTGCTTCGTCACCCTGTCCCCTTCTCTCCCTGCACCAAGTGCACACCCTGCGGGGTCCCTGAGATGGTAGCAAGGCCGCTTTCGGGCCCATCGAGCCGCCCCCACACAGCCCCTGCACCCATCTCCCCGGGCGGGAGTGTCCTGGCGGCGCCCGCCTGCCGCGGGCCCTCATCCGCATCGTCGCTGCTCCGTGCAGACCCGCAGGCGAGCCCCGAGCTGGGAGACGTGGAGATCCTCAACTCCAGCACCGTGCTGGTCAGGTGGCTGCCCCTGGACCCCGCCCAGGTCAAGGGCCACCTCCGCGGGTACAACGTAAGGGTCCGAGGTGTGGGGCTGGGGGCCCCTGGACGAGGTGTGAGGGCATCAGGGGTGCGGGGTCGGCGGGTCTCCTGGAAGACCTCAGGTGGGGAGGAAGCGGGGTGGGGAGCATGCACCCCGGGGCTGCTGCTCAGTGCCTGTGCCCCAGTGGAGGGTCCTGACCCCGCAGGTGACGTACTGGTGGCAGGGCAGCCAGAGGAAGCACAGCAAGAGGCACGTCCACAGAGGGCACGTGGTGGCGCCCGCCAACTCCACCAGCGCTGTCCTCGGAGGCCTTCGGCCCTACAGCTCCTACTGCCTGGAGGTACAAGCCTTCAACGGCCGGGGCCTGGGGCCCGCCAGCGAGAGGACCTTCAGCACCCCGGAGGGAGGTGAGCTCGGCGGGTCACCCTCCTGCCGCTGTCCGCACGCCCCTCCCCCAGGGCGGCGCGTGCTCACATCTGTGCCCCACAGTGCCTGGCCACCCCGAGGCGCTGCAGCTGGAGTGCCAGTCGGACACCAGCCTGCTGCTGCACTGGATGCCCCCGCGCAGCCACAACGGCGTGCTTACTGGCTACGTGCTCGCCTACCAGCCCCGTACGTGTGCGGCCCCGCCTGGCCGGAGTGGGGGGCCGGGGGGACTTAGTGGGCAGCCAGGACCGACTCCCCTCCTGCCCCGCAGTGGACGACGGGAGCGAGGAGCCGCTGTCCTTCCACCTGCCCAACCCAGAGCTGCGGACACACAACCTGACGGACCTCAGCCCCCGCCTGCGGTACCGCTTCCGGCTGCAGGCCACCACGAAGGAGGGCGCCGGCGAGCCTATCGTGCGGGAGGGGGGCACCATGGCCCTGTCCGGTGAGCTGGAGGGGCCGAGGGGGCCCAGCCGGGTGCGCCTTGTGCTGCCCCCGGCCTCACACCCCCCACACTCCCAGGGACCCCAGACTTTGGCAACATATCAGTGACGACAGGCGAGAACTACAGCGTGGTCTCCTGGGTCCCCAAGGAGGGCCAGTGCAACTTCGGGTTCCAGATCAGGTTCAAGGCGTTCCAGGGTGAGCACGAGTAGGGCCCCTGGTGTGGGGGGTCCGGGCCCCAGGGGCTGGGGTGCTTGGAGCGAGCCCCGTGCTGCCGGCCACTCCCGCTCGCCCCTCTGCCCACCACGCAGATGAGAAGCTGGGCCCTCCCATCGCGCCGCAGTACGTCAGCTACAACCAGAGCTCCTACACGCAGCGGGACCTGCAGCCTGACACCAAGTACACGATCCTCCTGCTCAAGGAGAGCGCGCTGCTGCGGGAGATCGTCGTGAAGACCAACGGCACGGGTGAGGCTGCCCTGCGGCGCTGGCCCCGCCCACTTAGTGGCCACGCCCGCCACGCCCTGCCGCAGTGCGCCCTCCCCTAGAAGCTGGGTGCCCTTGGCCCCTAAGGGGTGTCTGGGCCTGCCATACCCCTTTTAGCATCTTCCTATTCCGACTGCTTCAGAGGCAGTCATTCTCGCAGCCAGGCTCCTCCGGCCCCCAAAGGCTCCCCTAAATGTCCGTTCCTGGAGCTTTGGCTCCGGGCCATCACCTCGCGTGCGGGGCCGTGAACGGCGAGGGCCGTGGAGGCCAGGCGTCTCACCCGGGCCCGGCCCGACCCCCGCTCAGGCCGCGTGCTGCTCCGGCCGGCCGGCTTCGCCACCGAGGCCTGGTTCATCGGCTTCGTCAGCGCCACCGTGCTCTTGCTCCTCGTCCTGCTCGTCCTCTGCTTCGTCAGGCACGGCAAGGGCGGCAAGTACTCAGGTAACCCCCGCCCCTGCAGGGCCCAGAAGGGGGAGGGGCCGCTGTGCCGACTGGCGGCAGAAGGCAGCGGGCGCCGGCGGGGGTGGGGCACATCCTCCAGCGCTTCTCGGCCTTTGAGCTCTGCTGCCCTTGCGGAGGGCCCTCGGCTCCGAGGACAGCCTCTGCCCAGGGCTAGGGCCCGAATCCTGGGCCGGAGAGGAAGCTGGGCCCTCTGTGTCTGCAGTGAAGGACAAGGAGGACACCCAGGTGGACTCTGAGGCCCGGCCCATGAAGGACGAGACCTTCGGCGAGTACAGGTGAGTCGGGCTGGAGGACGGGCCGCCGCGCCCGAGCACCCCGCCAGCAGCCCCTGTTCTCGTCTGACCCTGTCTCTCTCTCTTTTGTGCGGCTGGGTGACCTCAGGTCCCTGGAGAGGTAAGGCAGGCGGGGCCCCACCCCTGGGCAGTGTGTGCTTGGCAGTGCCCAGCCCCGGGCTCCGTGCCCCTGGCCCTGCACTGCTGCCTCCCGGCACTGGCCCCGCAGCCCCCCGTTTCAGGGAAAGCCAACGTGTCTGCCCTCTGCCCACGCTGACACACAGTGCTGGGCCTGCCCGTCGCTGCCCCGCCCCCGGCCCCAGGGAGGCCAGGCGCCCCCATCAAGCACAGCTGTGTGCCAGGAGACCCCGGGCCCCAGGCTCTTGCTCCTCAGCCTGCGTGCCGCCCGCCCTCGCAGTGGGCTGAAGGACAAGAACCCCTACCCCGCAGCCAGGCTTCCGGTGGGCCAGCGCGGCAGGCTCCGGCTGGGCCTCCGCCGCTCCTGACGCCCCACCCCCGCCCCCGCCCCCGCAGCGACAACGAGGAGAAGGCCTTCGGCAGCAGCCAGCCCTCTCTCAACGGGGACATCAAGCCTCTGGGCAGCGACGACAGCCTGGCCGACTACGGCGGCAGCGTGGACGTGCAGTTCAACGAGGACGGCTCCTTCATCGGCCAGTACAGTGGCAAGAAGGAGAAGGGGGCGGCCGGAGGCAACGACAGCTCAGGGGCCGCCTCCCCCACCAACCCCGCCGGGACCCTGGAGTAGCCGCCCCGCAGCGGGGGGAGGCCCGCACCCCGAGCCTGACGCCGGTGCCGGTGCGGGCACCCTGACCTTGGGACCAGGCCCCTCCCTCCCACCCAGCCTCCGCCTCCCCTCTGGCCCTGGGCCCATGGGAGGCTTGAGTCGGGGGGCAGAGAAGAGGACCTCACTGCCTCGAACCCCCTTCTGACTCCCCGATCCCCACATTATTGCCAAAACCCAGCTGTACCCCATTCTTGGGCACACACTGCTTTGCTCCAGCTCGGGGGCCCATCACACATCGGGAGCCTTCAGGTGCTGCTTCACCAGCCTTTGCGCAGAGAGGCTGTGGTGGGGGAGGACGTGGGGTGGCCTCATAGGGGTCTCCTCAGGCCCGGGGTGGCACCTCTACCTCCAGCCCCTCGGCCAGCCTGGCTGGGACAGAACTGTGTCCCCATCATCTGCTCGCTTTCCTCCAGTCATGGGTGCAAAGGAGGCTGTCTGCCGAGCCCCCCATCATACTCAGTCTGCACCCCTCCCGCAGCCACCCACCTCGTGGCCGGCTATCGGGGGCTCCACACACACGCTGCCTTTGGTACCCACCAGACAACATCCAAGTGGCCTCCTCACTGCTGGGGTACGGGGCGGCACCCCTCACTGCCCACGCCCCAGCCTCTCCTAGCTGCCACTGTACCCCAACACCCCTCGGTCTCCCCAGCCCCTGCCCCCTGAACAGTTCTTTTCCTCAGCCTCCCCACCCTGTGCCTCGGGAATGTAAATACACGTGACTTCGAGCGTTTGCCCCCTGCCCTCACCCTGTGTGCCACTAGTGTGTAGGCGGATGTCCGAGTCTAGGCAGTTTCTAGGTTTTATAGCAGTTAGCTTTGGTGACCCCACCCCAGGAAAAAGAAAAACAGATTGAAAAAGGGAAGAAAGGCAAGATGGCTCCTCCCAGCTCTGCTGTGCCCCGCCCGGCAGCTCTGGCACCGACGCGGCTGCCCGGCGTGCTCTGAGCTCTCTGCAAGGAATGAAAGTATATATATGTACATACATGCCAGAACTATAACAGGCAAATAAAAACCTGGAAACAAAGAACCGCTGTCATCGTCGTTTCCGGCACGACTTCCCCTTTCCTGCCCTGCCAGCTGGGGGTGGTCACCCTGCCCTCCTGCTGTGCCAGGCCCAGCACCCCTTGCCCGCGGCCTCCCCAGACCCCTGATCCCCACCCCACGGCCAGCTCCCCTCCCCCATGACTGGACGGAAGGGGCAGACCCTCTTCCCCTCTGAGGGCAGCCCGGGGAGAAGCATGGCGTGACCCCAGCTTTCTGCCCGCTGCACTCCCCGGCAGTGGCCCCTGGGCTCTCGGGCTGCACCAGGAGAAGGCACAGGAGTGTTTCTGCCCCACGTTCCCGCACACGGCCCTCAGGCTCTGCTCTCCGCAGTCCTCCGTGCCTCCTCCTTGGGGTCTGGCCGCCTGTTCCCTCCCAGCAGCCAACTCTGCGGGTACTCTGCATTGCTGGGGGACAGGCCCATGGCAGAGAAACTGCTGCAGAGCTCAGGCCCTGGCCGCCCTCCCCCTCACCAGCTCTGGCCCCACTTTCCTGCTCCTGTTTGCAGCAAACACCCAGGAGCCGTCCTGTAACCTCCCGCTCAGCTGCTGACCGCTCCGTGGCCGGGCGCCCCAGCCCATCAGCCCTCCAGAGCGCAGCTAGCTCCGCTCCTGGCACTTGGAGCAGGAACAAACGGGCTGCTGTGATCTGGTTCCCTGGATGCTCAAAAAACCTCACAGACTTTGCTTTCCAGAGTGATTTAGATCCCGAGGTGCTGCCCTGGCCACCCTCAGGAGAGCCGGGGCTGACTCCGGGTGAGGTGCTGCTGCAATGGACGAGCCAGCAGTGAGCTGTGAGCATCGACCTCGGTCCGCCGCTGCCTCCGGGCCAGTCCGGGTGCCCCGTGGGCTTGCACGAGTGTGTGATGCCACGGCCCCACGGTGTCGTGCAGACGCCGCTGCGGGTGCCCGCAGGAATAAAGCGCGCCTCTGGAGTTTGCTCTGGTCGACTGCGCTGGGGCCTGCTGGGGCCTGCTCCCTGAAAAGGCATGGGTCTGTGGGGGCACTGGCCTCCTTTTTCCCACTGACTAAACATGGGAAGGGCAGAGGGGCCAGGAAGTCAGGAATCTCCATCTTTGGCTGGAAACCGCTGTTGAGTTTCAGGGTCTCACTGTGCGCCCGCCACCCCGGCCCTCCCCCCAGAAATGCGGCGAGGCTGGGGCACAGCCAACCCTGGGATCTGACACCCACATAGTCACGTGTAGCGCTTGGCCGTCAGCATGTTCGGCCTCGCGGCTACAAATAAGAGAATTCTGAGGCCTGTTCTAGAAGGGGTAAGAGCAAGGAAGGAGACTAGATGGCACAGCTGAGCCCCGGCACAGCTGCGGCAGGAGAACTCGGTTTGGTCCAGGGCCGTAAGTCTGTGAAAGAGGGGAGAAACGTTTGGTCTCCCCAACTCCAGAAAAGATCTTGGAGAAATTGAAAAGAGCAAGTCAGCAAAGAATAGGAAGAAATGAATAATACATCATTGAGATGCTTTTTTATTGCTAATAATGAAAAACATCATTAAATAGGACACTATTTAAACGCACAGAGCGTGGAGAAATAGCTCTGTAGATATACGTAAATAACAGGAGCAGAAACTGTGCTGTGCCCTGAATACAGGCTCTGAAACCTGTGACCGCACATAGCTTGGAACATGTGACAGAAGTAACAGAAGCCAGAGGGATGTTCAGGGCGACCTGACTTTGCCCCTTTCATTTGGTGAAGGGGTCTCTGATTTCCAGAAGTTGAAAGAACGGCCCAGGGTGACACTGGACAAGATGGCAGGGGAGCGTAGTTCATCCCAACTGCAAGTTACACGCTCATGTTCCCCCAGAGCGTCTGGCCCTGCGCCAAGGTGGTGGGTCTTAGAGACTGGATCACCCTAAAACTGGTTGGGCAGCAGCCGCGCCACTGTCAAGCAAAGCCATGCAGCACGGCCCCTGGCCCCGGGCATGCAGCTGACAGATATTTGACTCTCCACGCAGTGCAAAGGCTGCCGGAAGCAGTTAGTTTTACCTGGTAGGGCCAACAGGAAGCCCCTCACAGTCCGCCCTAAGGGTCACCTTGTCTTTCCTCCTCTGGCCATAGTGCGGGAGTTAGAGACTTTTTACATGCTTTACAGCCCTGAACTTCTGGAAGCTTCACTGAGGGTAACACTCTCTTTTCAAGGGGTATATGTCCCCCTTCTGGTTTGCATGTCTTAGGAAGGCATCTGTAGGACTTTCTGCTCCTTGCTCATCGGATTCAGTCAGGATGATGTCATCACTTGTGGACAGCGAGGCCGTGAGAAGGGAAGACCTGCCAGAGGAGGAAGTCGCTCCAGCCCAGTTAACGGACGATTCTGCATGACCTGCTGCAGCATCACCGTGACGCTCGTGGGTGTCCCTGCAGGACAGTGACAAAGGGCAGCTCCCAGCCCCTCTCCCGGCCTCGCTGAGTGTCATGGACAGCTGGTGTCATGTAAGTGTCAGGTGTGCAATGTGGTGACTCGGTACACATATAGATATTGTGAAATGTTTGCATAAGGTTAGTTAACACGTCCTTCACCTCACAGAATTACATTTTCTGTTGTTGTTACATTGACAACATTTAAAATCCACTCTCACACAGCTGTTAAATATACAACACAGTGTCGTCAACTCCAGCCCACATGCTGGACAGGAATGCCCGAGAACCACACAGCTTAGGGCTGGGGTCTGACCCTGTGACCATGCAGGGTGAATGAACGAATCAGGCTTTTCTTTTTTTTTTCTTTTTTTTTTTTTAATCATTTTCTTTTTTTTTTTCTTTTTTAAAGATTTATTTTTTATTTATACATACAAGCTGGGGTACAGGCCAGAGGCATGGGGCGGCGAGAGGGTTCACCAGAGACAGAGCGGGGAGCAGAACAGGCAGATCAGAAATACACTGCTGAGGGGAGCAGCGGGTGAGGCAGGAGAGGTCTGCCGCGCCATGTGGGATTCTCCCTGGCCGGGCGTCGAACTCACGTCGCCGCTGCCAACAGCTCCACAGCGCAGCGCTTAACTGCTGCGCCACCGGGGAGGCCCCGAATCAGGCTTTTCGCGCCACCGGCCTGCAGCCACCACCCGCGGCCTTGACGGTGCTGCCGCAGGGGCGCCTGGGAGCGTGGGCGTGGGGCACGCGGCCTGACGGTGGACACCTGGAGCATGGTGCGGGCCTGCGTGAGCGGGCACACCTGTGTGCGCCTGGGGGCGGGGCTGTAAGGGCGGCGGCACTCAGACGGCCACGGGGGGATGAGTGCCTACAGGAGGTGAGGCCACGAGAAGATGTGAGAGAGAGAACGCCGGAGAGCCCAGGGAAAGGGTAAAAAACCATGGGGGGCCGGAAGGCTCGGTTGCCTCCCTGTCTTAGCTGCTGCACTACAGACCAAAAGCTCCCCTTTCCACACCCCCAAACCATGGTGACCACCCTTCTCTATTCTGTCAAGTCAGCCTTTGAAGACTGCACTTGTGGACATAGTGTCTTTCTCTGTCCTGCTCCATTCCCTCATTTACTGGATATAATGCTCTCCAGGCCCCTCCATGTGGTTGGAAATGGCATATTTTCCTGTTTTTTTAATCACTGAATAATTTCTCTCTCTCTCTCTCTCTTCACCTTCATCCGTTTATCTGTTAACAGCCACTTAAGTGCTTCCATGCAGTGAACACGGGGCGCAGGTGCCTCTTTCAGATGGTGGTGGCAGTGCCTCCCCATTTGTGCCCAGAAATGGCATTGCCGGGTCTCGCGGTCATTCTAGCTCTACTTTCTTGAGGGACCCCCCCAGTGTTTTCTGTAGTGGCTGCGCCAGTTTACAACCCCAGCAATGCTATTTCTTGGCCCCTTTTCCTCCACATCCTCCTCAACCTTGCTATTTCTTGGCTTTTTCACGAGATTCGTGTAACAGGTGTCAGGCGCTAAGCGTCTTCTCACGTGCCTGTTGGCCACATGGGTGTCTCCCTTGGAAAAATGTCTGTTCGTGTCCTTTGCCTACTTGATCAGTCTCAGAAATGAATGTTACAACTATCTGTATGTAATTTGTTCTCTACTTAGTATATACACACCTACATGTATCTGTAATTTCTTCTCTGCTTTCTCTCCTTCCCCTTATTTTATGCAGAAATTGCTTTGATGGGCAACTACAATTTAGTCTCTGGGTTACAGAATATTCAAGTGGGACTATGACTTGCCTAGAGGAGGAATTAATTCCATTTGCAGATGATGGCAAAGACTGCTGGGACTTAGTGTCTCTGTTCTTAGGGGAGGAGGATGCTGGCATTGTGTCAGGCAGAAACATAAAGTCGTCAGCCACTGCTGATGAAATTCCAATACACGTTAAAAGGTCTGTGCTGGTGCCCAAAAAAGAAGGGGGCAGGACGGGGGACGCATGGCACATTCAAGCTGGGACTCTGCAGCTGCAAGGTTCCGCCAGCAGGGACGCTGCAGGGAGAAGCAGGCCGTTTGTTCTCTGTTCCTGTGGCTGTCGCCCCAGCCTGGTCCTCGGCGGGGCAGCACAGTTGGCTTCCACCTCCTACTGAGTTCAGCATGGTCAGAGCCAGGGAGGGGACACCCCCAGAAGATGTCAGATCTCTGGGGCCTCTCCCCTAGTGAGTGGGCGGAGCAAGGTCCCCCACAGCTGCACTCTGGCCCCCAGCTCTGCTTGGCTTCCTTTTGTTCTCCCAGCGCCCAGCCACATGCTGTGTGCTAATCAGTCCTCTACACAAAATCTTCTCTGTTCAAAGACTTGGTGTCATTTCTCTTTTCCCTGCTGGCCCATGATTTCTAGTGTGCTTTCAATTAGATCTCAGTAAAACAGGGGGGGAAAAATGGGCAAAGCAGATGAATAGAAATTTCACAGAAGAAAAACCCAGTATACTAAAAAAAAAAGAAGAAGAAGAAGAAGATGCTCAAACCTATTGTCAGAGAAATGAAAATTAAAACAAGGAGATATCACTTTACACCCACTAGACAACCACACCCTGCACACCCCCACACACACCTAGAAAGTCACCTAGTCACCTAGTACCAAATGCTGACAGATGTCTGGGAGCCCTCGTGCACAGAGTGTGATAGAGACTGGCACGGCCATTGCAGAGAACCATGCCAGCATCTAGTTCAGTACACACCCAGTCCCAGACCCTGTAAGTCTGCTCTCAGGGGTGTATCACGAAGAAACCGTTGCACAGGTGTTCTGTGGCAAGTGTGACAAAGCTTGTTGCAGTGTAACTGGCGGAGACTGGGAGATGCGGGCGATCTGGATAGCCATCATCAAGGAAATGGGCTTGGCATTAGGGAGCATCGCGCAGTGTTTGCCAGCAGCATTATATGTAGAACCAGCAATATAAAGAGTGCTGGAAGCCTTCTGTGTCCAGTAATGACAGAATAAGTGATAAGAGGAAGAACTCTCACTTAACAAGCTCAACAAACTATGAAAAAGTTTTCTTTGCTCGGTAATACCCAATTGATAACAAGTTGTGAGGAATTATGAGGCCAAGATATGGGAGAGCGAGGAAGCAGGTGAGTTCGGCATTTAAGGAGGTCTATCCCCTGAGGCCATCTGTTGAGAGCCTGAGCAGCCCAGCACTAGTTGTTGACAGACTTATGAACTTGGAGCTCAGGGCTCACCAAAGAGGGGCCACATTATGTTTTGGGCTCAACCCAAAAGTCTAGCAGAAAGTGTACACTGGAAACAGAACGGCCCTCTAAAAATCTGTAGCCCTGCCCCCTAAGGGATGGTAGCTAAGATTTGAACCGTTTCAATTCCTGGAAATTGGATTGAGGTAATCTAGGATGCTTTGTGTCCCAGCTGCCTGTAAGAGCAAATACGTCTTCTCTGGAGGAAGAGAACATCACGCACGGTTTTAAATTATTTATATAGTTTTCTATAATACTGAACATGCAATTAAAAAATAACCAGATCATACTAAGGAAAGACAAAGTAATAAAAATAAAATTAGAAAAGTAACATACAACAGAAACAGAACTACAGGGACTCCAGTCAATTAACAAAGGCTATAAGATAATTATATTCAATACATTCAAAGAAATAAAATACAAAATTGAGAAATTCAGCAGGAAATATGAAACTATAAAAAGAATCAAATGACATTTCTAGAAATATAAAATGCGATGACTAAAATCAAGAGCTCAATGGGTGGGTTAAACAGAAACTCCAGAAAAAATGAGTGAACTGGAAGATGCATGAGAAGAAAACAGCTGGGAGGATAGTAAAGGGCGAGGTAAAAGGAGGAAGAGACATGGGGCTTGGGGAATACAAAAGTAAATATCTTGTATGTTTAGTTGCACTGTTAGAAGAAAAGGACAGAAACAATGGGGTACAAATACTAACTGAAGAGTTAATGGCTGACATTTTCCCAGCAGTGATGGAAGCTATCAAGGCACAATTTCTAGAAGTCACAGGAACCCAAGACAAGATAAAACAGAAGGAAACTACATCTAGGCACATCATTATAAAACTTAGGAAAAGCACAAACAATGAGAACATATTCAAGGCGGGGGGGAGTATGAGAGGGGAGGGGAGACAGGTCACCTCTACGGTTATGCAATTAGACTGATGACCCACTTTTCAATACAAACTACAGAAACCAGAAAACAAGGCAATATTATATTCAATATGCTGACAAAATAACTGCCAGCCTTGGATTTCATATCCAATGAAAATATCTGAGATCGATCATAAAAAAAGGCCACAAATTCTTCGTCTCCCTGAATGCACATTCTTTCATAAAGAGACTTCGCAGCTTCTCCCTTCAAGCGATGGAATCCATTCCCCTTTCCTCCAAATCTGAGCTTGGCCATGTGATTTGCTTTGATATTAGCAAGTGTGAACTTCAGAAAGTACTTGGGCATTGGGAACTTCTCCCTTGTTGCTCTCTGGTTCTGTAACCACCACCATGTGAATATGTCTGGCTTGTCTACTGGGGACACAGGTCCCGGTCACCCCATCACTCCAGCCAACCTGTTACCTGACAGCAACCACAAAGGAGCATAGGCAGGACCCAAAGAAGCACACGAGAAAGCTTTTCCTCCTTAATTTGCTGTGAATGCCTCTGTGTGTGTGACTATGTATCAACACATATCTCTATCTGTAGAACCAAATAGAGACAGGTGTGTTCTATGAATAGGTTAGGATTCCTCTTTTGTTCCTTTAGCATGTCACTGGTCATGTCAGCGACTCTTTGTCATTGCGTTTAATTGTGGTTAATTTTGCATCGTGGTGTTTAAATCACTGGCTGTCAAGGGGAAGGAGAATATCCCTGAGGACTTCCACCCCTCTGCATTCTCAGCTTCATCCAGGATGGTTGCATCACATTAGGTTGAATTAAAACCTGATCATTGTCTTTATTTGAGATTAAGTGTGGTTTAAGCAGATGTGGTGGGTGCCAAGTTGACAAGGGAGCAAGTGGCAATGACCCCCTGAGATGTGTGACCCAACTTGGGGCGGTTAACCTTGGCTGACAGTGGAATGGGCAGATCAAACTTAATTTCTGGGAGGGCAGCTCCCGATAAGATCAGCATTTCAGGCCTCCCTGGTGGCACAGCGGTTGAGCGCTGCGCTGTGGAGCTGTCAGCAGCGGCCATGCGAGTTCGACGCCCGGCCGGGGAGAATCCCACATGGCGCGGCAGACCTCTCCTGCCTCGCCCACTGTTCCCCTCAGCAGTGTGTTTCTGATCTGCCTGTTCTGCTCCCTGCTCTGTGGTCTGGTGAGCCCTCTCGCCGCCCCGCGCCTCTGGCCTGTACCCCAGCTTGTATGTATAAATAAATAAATCTTTAAAAAATAAAGAGAGATTAGCATTTCAGTTCGCAGACTCAGTAAAGCAGGTTGCCCTCCCCCTGTGGGTGGGCATCCAGCACTCAGATAACAGCCTGAACAGAGCATGAGGCAGAGGGAGGCAACATTCACCCCCTCTTTCTGCCTCAGTGCTGGAGCTGGGACATCTCATCTCATCGGTTCCTGTCACACCACTGGCTCGCCAGCGTCTGGAGGTACCACTGGCCGGTCCTGGGGCTTCTCAGATTCCATATCACATGGGCCAGCTCCTCCTCATTTATAACACACACACACACACACACACACACACACACACACACACACAGAGACTGGCAGAGACATATCTAGTCTGTATCTGGGTGTTGTTGCATGTCCCATATCTGTGGATCAGAATGCACCACACAGACACAATATCGATGAGGAGAGAGAGGGTGCCAGGACGGTTCCAATCATTTTGTTCAAGAAAGGGGGTGCTGAGCCTCCCTGGTGGTGCAAGGGATTAAATCTCAGCCTATGAAGCTATGGGCAGCCCCTGCAGCACGAGTTTGATTCCTGGCCAGGGAGATTCCCACATGGCGCGGCAGACGTCTCCTGCCTCTCCGCTGCTCCCCTCAGCAGTGTGCTTCCATCGATCTGCCTGTTCTGCTCCCCGCTCTGTCTCTGGTGAACCGTCTCACCCTGCACACCTCTGGCCTGCACCCCAGCTCTTGTATGCATAACTAAATGAAAATAAACCTTTAAAAAAGAAAGAAAGGGGGTGCTTCCCGAGTGCCCACCTGAGGAGCCTCCCAAACCAAGCCCACAGCTGTCCCCATCTCCCTGGGATTGCTGTGGGCTCGCATCCAGGAAGCAGCTTCTCACCACGGGCCTGGTCTGCGGTCCGAGCACCCAAGGGAATGAAGCGTTTCTCATCCACGAGATGAGGCTGCCGGGGGGCCGGGCGGTGTCCCAGGTGGGGCTTAGAATGCCTGAGCCGGCTGGCGGGACACTGTCCATGGGTGTGACGGTGCCGCAGGCCAGGGTGAGGGTCTCACGCGTGGGCCGAGGCAGGAGGCGGGACTGGAGGGCAGCGGCCTGAGGGGCGGGACTGGACAGCCGCGGAGGCCAAGCATCGGGAGGCTGCGTCGCGCTTGTCTGGCGCCGCCTCCAGGTCCCATCTATGTTCTGGCGCTGGACACCTTTGTCCCCTCCCCGGTAGCGCACGGCCTCCTGTGCCTGGCCTGGGCTTGCAGCGGCACTGGGAGAGAGCAGAGCAGCCCAGGCATCTGGAGCCGCCCGCCTGCCGGTGGGACCCCCCACTCCCGGGGGGCACCTCCCCTCTCTCACGCACCGGCCCGCCGCCGTGGGAGGACGCGAAAGACTCAGACCCACATGCCTTCTGGCGTCTGCTGACTTTATTAGCTGTCACCCCAGTGTCCCCTTGGGTACCAGTGTCTGTGCGGGGGGGCTCCTTCTGGGGGGCCTGGCACCACGCCCCACCACGCAGAGCGGTGCTCACTGAGGCACGGCCGCCCGCGCACCCTCGTCCCCACACGGCCCTGTCTCGCCGCTCCTCTTTACCCGTTTGACAGGCGTCTTGGTCGCCTTGTGCGTTTTGGTCTCCCCGAACTCCTCTGGAGAGCTGACTTGACCCTCTCAACTATCTTCTTCAACTGGTGGGGAGCTGGGCGGGCAGGAGCTTGCAGGCAACTGGGAAGCAGGGGGAGGGCAGGCTTGTCGAGGGGAGCAGGGGAGTGGGGGAGCAGAGCAGAGAGGCCGATGGTGGCCACGCCCTGCGGCTCTGTTGGGTTGGCCAGAGCCAGCCCTCCGGCCAGTGGCATCCTGGGGTGGCCTGGACATCACAACACCGCACCTGGCCCACCCGGTGTGTGTGTGGGGGTGCCTCCCACGGAGGTCCCCACGCTGGCGAGGGAAAGAGGGCCCTGCCTCGGGTCCCCCACTCGAGGGGAGCTCGGTCAGGCTTTCCCACACTGACCGTCCAGGGCTCCCTCAGTCTGGCCCGTAGAATCACCAGGCGGAGGGCAGGTGCCCCCCGAGTCCACCCCGCCAGCCCCCTCAGGGGTTCATTCTGAGCCCCCCTCCACTCACCCCTTCTCCACGCAACCCCCCGTCTCTACGCACCCTTCCTGCACCCGGGTTTTGGGAAGTTCGGGCTGCACTCCGTGGTGGGCGCTGCACTGCCGCCTAGGTAGACTGTGGCTCGCCCCCTGGCCTCCACCAAGGTCTTCAGGGCATTCGGCACTCGTGGGCGCCTCTCTCCTGGGGTGTGCTTGTCGGGGAGGGGGTCGGGGCCTTCTGAGTGACGGGGCAGACACGGCTGCAGCAGAAGCAGCTTTGCATGTCCCAGGGTGTCAGTCAGGGGTCTCCAGAGAGCCGGAAGTGGAGGCAGATGCGGATACGTTATCAAATGTTTTGTATTATTTATATTTATATTAAGGTATATTATATAATAGGTTATATATTAGTGAGGATATTTTACATTCTGTATTATTTCTGTATATGATAGCATCACCTGGCTTGGTAACCACAAGTTCCTTGTCCTTCTCTTTGTCCTTGCTGTGTTTGTCTTTTCTTACAGACAAAGCCATAGAAACCCAGAGCAGCCCAGAGCACAATGGCGGTAGGAGCAAGACCAGGGTGAAGCCGCAGCCTTGAGGCTGTGGTAAGAAGACTTATCAGCGGAGAATGGTTTATTTGATTATTTATATTTAAGTCACATTAAAAATATGACGTACATTATGATATACATTTATCTCATTCATGTTCTATTAGCCATATTCTGTGTGACAGTCCAGCTGCATGTGGCGTCTGCACACAAGAGCTGGGGTGCAGGCCAGAGGTGTGGGGAGGGTGAGAGATTCCCCAGAGACAGAGTGGGGAGCAGAAGAGGTGGATCCACCGAGACACACTGCTGAGGGGGCAGCGGGGAGATAGGAGAGGTCTGCTGCGCCCTGAGGGAAGCTCCCTGGCGGGGGTAGAGCTCAGGCCATCCAGGTGATAGTGCTGAGACTGACCCCTGCGCCCCCAGGGGGCCAGGCAATCACATTTGCCCGGTTGAGTGGGGCTAGTAGGTAGTGGGCAGTGGGTGTAGCTGCTGGGGGTTGTGGAGACATCTGAAGAGTCAGCCTTCGACTTGAGGCCTGAACAAGGAGGCGGGGGGCGGAGTCCAGGATGCTGGGAGTGGCCCAGCATTCCCTGAGGACTACCTGCTTCCTGTCAGCGGTGCCCTCTCTCTCCCGCGTGCCCCCACTGCCTTGCCACCTGGGGGTGCGCAGTGGAAAGACCTCCCTCTCTGGTCGCCACTCCTCACAGGCCCACCTGTGACCTCATCTAAATCTATTCCTTCCCGATGTCCCCACGTCCAAATGCCATTCCACGGGGTAAGGGCTTCTAGCATATATTTGGCAGGGACACAAGCATTTACCCAGAACAGAAGGTGAGTGTGACAAAGACAAGTGAGCACCATCTAGATTTGTACAAGAGCTTTAAAAAGCAAATGCGTGTTTCCGTAGCGCCTTCCGTGCTGAGCTCCGCGCCTCTGTGTGCGTTCTTTCTCTGGACGCATCTGTGTTCTGTATTTTCTCTCTTTCCTTCTGTTCTCTTAGCAGGTGAGTATAAATTCTCGTTTGCTTTTGCTCATGTAAAAAGACCATACTGAAGGTGGCCTCCCTGGTGGCGCAGCGGTTAAGTGCTGCACTGTGGAGACCCCCTGCTGGGGAGATTCCCACATGGCGCAGAAGACCTCTCCTGTCTCCCCGCTGCTCCCCTCAGCAGTGTATTTCTGTCAATCTGCCTGTTCTGCTCCCCACTCTGTCTCTGGTGAACCCTCTCGCCACCCCACGCCTCTGGCCTGTACCCCAGCTTGTATGCATAAATAAATAAATCTTTAAAAAAAACGAACAAAAAAAAGACCATACTGATGGCAAAGAACAGCTCAAGGGGTCCGTGCTTTCCTCCTGTGTTCCAGTCATTTCCAGGAAAGCTTAGCGGCTATGACCGTAGTATTGTTGGGGCCTCAGAAAGCAAACTTGTCCTTTGACTGTCTTACCATTTCTCACTGGCCAGAGGCATGAGCCTCAGTAGACAAATCTCTAAACCGAGGTCAAATACTTGGGGATCTGTGCCAGTCACAGGCTATGTGCGTGGCTGGGCTTCGCCCCTTTCAGGTCCAACAGTCCACTTCTGCCTGGCGGGCGGGCACACCCTGCGGTGCCGACAAGGCCTCAGTGGAGCACATTCTCCCGGCCCAGTTTTGTTCCTGGCACCAGGAGGCTCTTGAGCAACTAAAACTGGCTTCCAGTCTCTCCTCCCGCGCTCCGGGTGGACGTGGTCCTGTGACGGCTCCCCGGGCCGTGGAGGCTGATCTGAAAACCAGGAAGTGTTACACGGGGTCCAGCCTGCACGAGCGTGTGAGCCCACGGCAGCTACGACTCAGTCTGGCCTTACAGTGAGTCTGTCTTCAGCCAATTTGGGCTGCCAGGCTGGGGCACAGGAAGCAGTTAGACTGGGTTAGGAGTCAGGCCTGGACTCATGTGTGTGGGTGCTTGTGTGTGATGTGCCTGTGTTCGCAGTCCGTATGCCACAGGGTGAGCTTGAAACATTTTTCAAATTTTCGGATTCCGTGGAACTCAAATATCTTGGGGCAGATGCAGCTGACTTGCGGAGGCCGCCATGTTGTGGTCCATAGGAAGCACAGCTCTCTGGCTGCTCGGGCGATCACGTTCCCATGTATATTTGGTTTCTGTGTAGAACTCCTGGCTCACAGCTCCCGTAACCTTTGGAATTTCCTGGGAGAAAGAGCCACCGGAGCATCTTTTGTTACAATACTTGGTCTCTGGCCCTCTGTTCCTCAAAGCACTTCTGAGCTGAGAGAGCGGAAATGGGGGTCCTGTTGTTTCCACCACAGCTGGGTTGACGTTAATGAGGTGACCTTTGGAAGCACCTAGAGAAGCCGCTGGTTGCCAGGGAACCAACCTGGGATAGACAGCTGGCACTTTCAGTCCCACCCCCTGACTCCTGGGGAGGGGGAGGACTAGAGGTTGAATCTGTCACCAAAGCCTGTGAGTGAAGCAGTCAAGGCCCGGAGGAGGGGCTTGGAGCGCTTCCAGGCCTGGGAGCCAGACAGCTTCCGCCTGCAGGGCCTGCTTCTCTCCATGGCCACTGACAGTGTCCTTTGTACTAAGGAAAAGGTTTCACTTGGGTCCTGTGAGCTGCTCTAGTGAGTTGATCCGACCCCAGGAGGGGGCGTGGTTGGAACCTGTGATTTGTTGCTGGTGGGACACCCTGGACCTGCATATGGCGACCTGTGTCGCTGAGCCCTTAACCAGGCCGTGGTGTCAGCACAAGCTGAATTGTAGCTCGCCCAACTGGCATTCAGTCACCGCGCGTTGGGATCCATCTCGGAACCCGAGAAGGGTCTACAGCTTCACCCTCAGGCCCCAGCGACTCACTGGGAGCTCACGGGGTGGCCTCGGTGGCTAGAGCAGCTGCTAGAATGCGGGCGAAGCTCCATCTTCAACACAGTAAGACACGTTTGCTCATTTTTTAGAACGCCCCGCTGAAGGAAACCAGCAAATGAACTGGCAAAAGGGCAAAGGGACTTGGGGCTTCCCTAATCAAACACGCCCCACGAAAGGGAGGAGTCGCAAAGGGACCAGTCTCCTCCGCAGCACAGGGGAAGCATGCAGCTCGCACAAGGCTTGTGCCACCCACTAGCAGGCTTGCACGTCGCCGCGAGCCTGGGACACGGCTTTCGCATGTGTGAGATTTCACCTAGTGACGGTGTGTGTGACTAGTGTCCTGGAGTCTCGTCGCCTTCAGAAGCCGCTACTCAGACCACACAAGTTTCAATCAACATAACCCTTGTTTGGGGGAATCCCAGAGTGTTTGAATCATACTGAAAAAAGCCATTTTGTAACAGCTGTACCTCAGAGAAGGGGAGGTGCTGCGCCCCACGCCCCCACTCACATGCAGCCGCCTTGGACCGCAGGTCCCCTGAGCTGGGGCTACTGGGAACTAGGGGCAGAGCCGAGTGGCCGGGGGGGTGGGGGTGGTGGCTTAACACGGACCAGGAGGCCCTTGCTCTTTCTGTGGTGGGGAAAAAAAGCCAGGGTGCAGGCCAGAGGTGCAGGGGGTGAGAGGCTCCACCAGAGAGTGGGGAGCAGCGAGGAGACAGGAGAGGTGTGTTCCTGGTGGGAGCTGGTGTCTCCGCTATAACTTGATCTCGCGGGCTTTCTGTGACTGCGACGTTGGTCTCTGCCGGATGTCATCTGTTGGGACATCTCTTGGGACGCGCCTGCCAAGCAGGATGGAGCCTGCTGCCTCCAGTGTTTGCACTTCCCCTGTTGCTGGTTTGCACCTGTGGGGGGGTTCCGTGGCAACCCTACTGGATCCCCTCATCTATTTTGTCTCCAGTACTGTTTAGCTGAGCACAGTGCGGAGACCCAGCTTTGATTTTATTGAAAGCTACCCCGGCGTTTTCCTCTCTGCACGCCTATTCCATCAAAGATCTTCCACACCAAGCATCTGCTTCCTTTGCCTTTGCACCTGTGAACGGCTGGACTCCTTCAAAGTGTACACCCCTTAATGGTTTGGGGTTCCTGGGTGCCCCTCAGGTGTGTGTTGACACTTTTACTTCAAACGCTGAAGCACTCTGCCCAAGCTTCAGCACATGCTGTGCGCAGGTGGCCTCGAGCACCCCTTCCCTGCTCACAGGCGAGCGCCCTTTGACCACCGCGGTCGCGTCAGCGCTCAAAGACGCTTCGAGGGAGATTTCTGCCACATGAAGGCCCCTCCGGAGGAAAGGAAGGCCCAGCTGCGCCCACGTTCCCACCGGACCAGCCCTTCCCGGGACCTGGCCTGCACTTCCCACAACTCAGCAGGCACTGACGCCCACGGAGAGAGGAAATATTCCGTTGCGCTTCGGGCCGCCTGAGTCACAGGAATGGGTATTGTCACACTTCACAAACTGCATTCGCTGCCAAACCCGTCACCGGTGTGAAACAGGCCCCAGATGGCCTCACTTCTGCTAGGCCCACGTCCCCAAAGCGAGACTTAACACCTCACCGAGTGGCAGGCTCAGGGTCCCCCAGAAAGGCACCCTGCCCGGTGGGCACTGGTGGGGAGTCGATGACAGGCCCCGCCCTTCCGGGCAGCAGGTGGAGGAGGTGCGGCCAGCCTGAAGCAACGCCCTTCCCCCCCACTACCCGTCTTGGTCTTCCCTTCGGCACAGATGGGGTGCTGCTGCCGAGGCGAGCGCTTCCAACGAAGCTACTTTTTTTTTTTAAATTTTTTTATTTATACATACAAGCTGGGGTGCAGGCCAGAGGTGCGGGGCGGCGAGAGGCTTCACCAGAGACAGAGCGGGGAGCAGAACAGGCAGATCAGAAATACACTGCTGAGGGGAACAGCGGGCGAGGCAAGAGAGGTCTGCCGCGCCATGTGGGAATCTCCCCGGCTGGGCGTCGAACCCGCGTCGCCGCCGCCGACAGCTCCACAGTGCAGCGCCCAACCGCTGCGCCACCGGGGAGGCCCCAACAAAGCTACTTTTTAAAAAATTTTCTTGCATTGCAGGTCATCTTTCCAGAATTATTGTTCCCTTAGGTGCGGCCTCCCACCAGTAATCCACCCACTCCCACCTCCCTCCCGGGCCCCAACACCCCTTCCTCCCTGGAGGCTTGTCCTTCTCCTGGGCAAGGGCCTGGGCACCCAGACCTCCGCAGACAGGCTGCTCTGGTCCGCATGGGCGGAGGCACCCCAAGACTTCTTGGTCTCGGAGCTTCCTGTGGGACAGGCCAGCGTGGTCTCTGGGCTCCGTGCCTCCTCGTCCACACTGCTGCCTCTGAGTCTCTTAAGTCTGGCGTCGGGAACCTGCCCCCACCAAAGTGGGTGGGGAAGTGCCCTGGTGGGGACAGTCTCCCTCAGGTGGCCGTCTGGCTGCTCTCGCCTGGCTCGTGGTTTCCAGTCCTGCCCTGATGTTTCCCTGCCGCACCTCTGGGCCAGACGTTGCAGGTGGAGCTCAGGGCTGAGCGGGGCCCAGCGCATTTCACGTCAACTCTCCTGGATCCCACCGCGCTGCTTGGGGCCACCGGGCAGTGACTGTGTCCAGGGGTCTGGTTTGTTCCTCGTCCGCTGAGTCTGCAGCAGGAGAGCCTGGCACCAATCTAATTGAAGTGGGGAGCAAGCTAGTTAGATCTTGAAATTTATTCAGTGACATTTTGTTTTTTACCCTTGGTTAAAATTTTGAAATGGGCAGAAATCAGATGTCAAAGAGCTCGGCGAAGTCACTGTTGCTTCTAAATTGCGAGACTGTAAGTACTGCAGGAACCGTTAGCTGTGCGGCTGCGGCTGCTGGGAGGCAAAGGCAAGGTGTTGAGGAGAAGCAGCGAAACGAGAAACGGAATCCTGGCATTGCAGACAGAGGTTGCAGAAGAGGTGTCTAGCGTTGCCTGATGAACTTGAGCACACAAGAAGCCTCCATGCAGTCCAGTGTGGCTGGGTGAGCAAGCTGCCTGTGCGTCAGGTCACGTCCAGGACTGCTCCGGTGATGTCACTGCTGATTTGGACTGATGCAATCTCAGAATGGCCCACAGGAAAGCTTTGTCCTCAAGGCTAAAAATATGGCCATGGACATCACACACTGGAAGTACAGTCTGTGCTCTTGAACCAGAAGCTAGATGATGCTCGTGGAGTCTTTGTATTTCACATCTGAGACACTTGATCTCAGAAGGTAGCACAATTACTGAAAGGCCTACATTATCTTGTAAATACGATGCGACTTTTTCTGATAAAAACTCAGGAGACACTTACTGGGCCTGTGAGCAAAATTCCACTGAACACTTAAATGATAAAATGCAGAGTTAAGCTACTCTTTGTTACAGGGCAGGGAGAGGGGCACCCTAGAACTGCCAAACCTGCATGTTCTAAATGGGTTCTGCTGTCTGCAAATCAAGACAATACATACTCTGTTGTATAAGACTTTTAATGGGGATTATAATACATTAGTGTGCCATCAAGAGAAGGGATGAATATAGTTTCCAAATCAAGAACCCCAAGTCACCCAAGCCCGGCGAGAAGCAAGAGACCCCCAAGGTCAAAAGCCCTGTTATATAGCCAACATGTCTGCTTAACTCCACCCCTCAGTTTCTGGTAATCCTCTCTTCTGGATGATGATGGAATTCTGGGATTCGTAGCCCTAGGGGTCTTGGATCTCTCTGGCTTGAGGTGGGGTCCATAAACCTTCCTGTGGAGTTTGTTGCAGACGTCCTTTTCTCCCCCCAACAGTATGACAAAGGAAATTGCATTTGCTTACCAAGAAACTGATTTAACCCATCACTGTTGGTTGGATATATTTAAAGCTTATTCTCAAATAAGTACAAATATTGTACTGAATTGAAAAATTCACCTTAATGTAACTGTGATCCTGCTTACTTGCTGATTTTTTTTTAGAGATTTATTTATTTATGCATACAAGCTGGGGTACAGGCCAGAGGCGTGGGGTGGCAAGAGGGTTCACCAGAGACAGGGTGGGGAGCAGAACAGGCAGAGGGACAGAAATCCACTGCTGAGGGGAGCAGTGGGCGAGGCAGGAGAGGTCTGCTGTGCCACCGGGTCGCCACTGCCGACAGCTCCACAACGCAGCGCTTAACCGCTGAGCCACCAGGGAGGCCCCTTACTTGCTGATTTTTTAAAAGTGATCTTCCTCTTTCACAGCTAAGAGGAGCGTGGAGGGTGAATGCAATTCCAAAGTGAGCCTCTAGGTTCTCCCTATAAAAAATAGGAGACCCTCGCCCTCCCTTCTTTCAGGATTCCCTCCTCTGCCTTTCTACTGTGTGTGAGCCAGTCTCCTCGCTCCTGGATGTTTCCTCCCTCGAGGGCCTGGGAGCATCTTTTGGAGGATAAGGAAAGAAAAGTTGGAGGGCCTCCCTGGTGGTGCAGGAGTTAAGTCTCAGCACTATGAAGCTGTCGGCAGCCCCTGCAGCACTCGTTCGATGCCTGGCCAGGGAGCTTCCCACAGGGCGCAGCAGACCCCTCCTGTCTCCCCGCTGCCCCCTCAGCAGTGTACTTCAGTGGATCCGCCTGTTCTGCTCCCTACTCTGTCTCTGGGGAGTCCTCTCACCCCCCCACCTCTGGCCTGTACCCCAGTTCTTGTATGCATAAATAAATCTTTAAAAAAGAGAAAAGGAGAGGCCGCGAGACCGGAAACTTGCCTCAGGCACTGCTGGGAGCTGGGGGTGGGGGTTGAGGGGATTAACATAGTCGTTAACCAGCTATGGGGACTGAAATTCCTTAGGCGCCAAGGCACAGACCCCAGCCAGGCCAGATGCTGTTAGTGTAATGGGGCGCAGACCTGAGGTAAAGATATGGAGATTAAGGCCTTCGGAGAATCTCCGGTCCCTTTCAAATTCCACATAGTTATCCAAAATCAACAGCAAACAGGTTGCTCCAGGAAGGAGTGAGCCCCTCCCAAAGAGAAGACTCTCTCCGGGCAATCTCTGCCTGCCTGGGCCTGCACTGGACTCCCAGCCGCCAACCCTCTCCCTCCGCGGGGCAGTAGCCTCCTGCCCGCCCGTGACCTGTGGCCATGCCGAGGCTTCTCTTCACTGACCCCATCAACGGTTGCGACCATGCAGGCCTCTCCCAGCAGACCTGCCCTCTCTGCCCGCCGGTGTCGGTGGAGCGTCCTTTACTCTTCTCTCCCTTTTATCATAAACCTGCCCTTTGGATGCAACCAGCGTCTCTTTGTCCTGGAGAGACTCGCCTGGGAAACTCGCCGGTGCCACTGAAAGGGGAGCTCTGGGGACACTTCTCCCAGAGCGAACCCAAGGACCCCGCTCTCCAAACCCAACAACTCTAAAAACGACTTAATCAGAGTTGGGGGGACGTCCCTTGGGACCCAGAAACACTAGCCCTGGGGAGATGGCCATTGAGTGTGCGCCACTCCCCACTGCCCCACTGCTGTCGTCTGGGGTCTACCCCTCGGCGCTCCCTGCCCTGATCCTGACTCCTGCGCCCTGCAGAGCAGAGCTAGCCCCTTGGCCACAGGGAAGCGGCGATCTGAGCTGCGCAGCCTGGGGCTTGAATGAGGCCTTTTGCTCAGCCCCTGGTGCGAATCTTGCTCCATGTCAGGCCAGGGATCCCCACCACTGGGAACCGTGAGGCGGAGGGACTGGGCGCCTGTGACTGCTGACCCTGGGCGCGCTCCCTGGCGTGCAGCCGAGTCCTATCTGAGCATGCGCAGCTGCTGGTGCAGTCCACGCGGAGCCCTGTGGTGCCTTCTCTGCGGGCTCAGCCCGGCCGGTCCACTGGGGCAGCCCCGGTGCAGTGACCTGCTTGTTCGCCCTGGTGTCCGAGCTTCCTTTGTGCCATGTAACACCGGAGGGTCTTTCTTCTGGTGCCCCCGAGACTAGCTGCCCCTTGGCGCTCTGCTGGCTCATCACACGTGCTCCCTTTGGGGGCATCTTTGCTGATAGTCCACGGGGCCCACTTCAGAGTGACCCGGCTGTGTGGACAAGCGCTCAGGGCCATCTGGGACCTGCCAGCCTGTCCCGAGGGCCTTGGGTGGTCCATAAACTGCTTGGGGCTGAGCATCTCTGTCCCCCAGTTTTGCTGAAGACATGGTGGGTCTGGGTTCCACGCACCTCACTGCTTTGCAGAGGCCTGGAGGCCCTTGAACACTTACCACTGCCACACCCCTGGTTCTTCCTGTTCACGAGCTGGAGAAATGGATGTTGAATTTTACCGAACACCCAGGCAACACCATGGACGATGTCCAGCGTTTCCTCCTTGGGTGTGGCAAGAAGCCAGAAGCACCAGCAGCACACCTGTGAGCGCAAGCGCAAGTTGGGAGGCTCGCTCTAAGCAGCAAGTAGGCCTGCTCTGCCAAGTGCAGCGTGGGCACAGCCTCCCACCAGCTGGCCCCCTCTGCTGCATGCCTGTCAGAGAAACTTCCAGGAGACCTGCAGGCAAATGCTTGCAGCCACCATGTAGCCACAGGAATTAACTGGAAAAACCCAGATACCCTTCAGTGGGGAAATGGGTGAACAAATGGTGGAATATTATATATTGGTGAAAAGGAATGACCGACCGCTATGACCCACATCATGGAAAAGCTCTTAGTTATCTGTGTTGCAGACAGAAGAGCAAGTCCCAGAAGACTGCAGACAGGCTGCCTTTTGCATAAAGTTAAATAAGCTAAACTGAAAACACATCATTTAGGTATACGTAAATATATGATAAAGCTATATTAAAAGGCACGAAGTAGGGGGCAACAACTCAAGTGTCCACCGACAGATGAACGGATATACAAACGTGGCAGATCTCAACACTAGAAAACTGCTTGACCCTAAGAAGTAAGACAGTTCTTGTAAGAGGGGGGTCCCCAGGAAAAGGGGAAACTCCAGGTTCCCTGCCCCACCCAAGGGTCGGTGGAGCCGAACAGCAAGGAGGGGAAGCTGGGGAGGAGGCTGAGGAAGGAGGAAGAGGATGGGGAACAGGAAGACCTGGAGGCGCAGGGAGCAGAGAGAAGAGCCCGCGCGGGCTTCTCGGGCCTGGACGGGCTGACACAGACGTGGGGGAGCCCGTGGGGAGGGGGCAGTGGCAACGTTGATCTTGATTTTGATTTTGCTCTTTTCCTCCCAGACTTGTCTGGCTGTTTCTGACCCTTTTCTGTGGGTGTCCACCCGAAGGTGCTTTAGACTGTGGCAGCTTTCGGGCCTTGCCTTGGGCCAATCCCATTTGGGTGGACTTTTGCCCATGAGGGGATGGGTAACTTTGGGTGCTTGATCTGGAAACTCTATTCTCTGTCTTTTTTGTACTGCACACTCATTGTATTAAAGGTTTTTTTTTTCCCCACTAAAGGTCTTACATGATTTGATGCAGCGGATGGCAGAACCTATTTGGAGCAGGCAGGTTTGGGGGTTCTGGGGTGCCCTTCTCCCTGCCCTGTAACATTCTGACAGATGGCGCCAGGTGGGTGAACTGTGAAGACACTGTGCAAGACAGAGCACGAAGGCATGAGAGGACATTACCTGATCCCGCTCTCACTCGCAGGCGATGCCCACTAGGGACAGAGCCGCTGGCTGGAGAGCAAGGGCTCGCCAGGGGCTGGGGGGGCCAGACCTAGCAGTCCTGGCAGGAGCTTCCTGTTTGGGGTGGGTAAAGGGTTTTGAGACCAGTGTTGATGATTGAACATGCAATTAATGCCTCTGAATTTTACTTAAAAAGAGTTGAAATGACAGGTTTTGTGTTATGCATTATGTTACCACAGTTTCAAAAAACAATGGCCGATCTAGGCTGCAGGTCACCATGGGAGCGGGGCAGGGGGAGGCGGGCATCAG